>CABFOV010007193.1:0-16828 GCA_902141375.1 Timema poppense | reverse complement strand
GGATGAGCAAGGAAAGTAAGGTGCCTCCCAATGTGTTTGTCTCTCAACCAGCTTAAAATAGTCCCCATCTAAAGTATAAATTAAGTCTCTAATCAAAATTTTCACACCATCTTCTTTTAGGAGTTGTTATTCAGAGGTGGAAACATCTTCGGTTTCTAATGTTTTCGCGACTAATTTTACCATCAATTTACCCCGAGTAGCCATAAATACTGTAAAATAAATAATCACGTTTAACTTAATAAGTTTTAGTAGAATTAAAATTTAAAATTAGGTAAATAGTTATCAAGTCACAACTAAGAAACTGGTATCTAAAACCTATTGAGTTAAAATATTTTTTTGGCTATAACGTCATAATCAATAATAATTAAAACTAAATACTAATTAACAGTAATATTTATTCGAAAATAACGTCATAATTGAAAATAATACTGATTTCAATTTTACAAAATGAAAATAGTTTTTCAGAATAACGTCATAAAGTGAAGTAATACGAAAACATAACAATAATTTTGTTGGAAGAACGTCACATTACAAAATATTCCCAGCATAAAGCAAGTAAAATTTATTACGAAGAAAGTCACAAGTCGAAATAATACGTTTTTAATGATAACAAATTAAGCTAAATTTATCTTATTTTTGCAACATCGACGACTTAAGTGAAAATATGACTTTGTTTCTGAGAACGAAATAGACTTTACACATCAAACACCAAGTGCTAACTGAGATAACACATTATAGAAATAAGGCATGTTGCAAAAATGCACAGCGCAATAACGACATTACTGCTCTCTCTCGTCCATTTTTAGAAACTCGCTCAAGTCGTTCTTCCAGTAAAAAGAACTCAAGATTCCTTTTCATTTTTTCCAATTAACTAAAAATCGACCATTTTTGAGTTATGTCATTATTCTCGCAAATGAGCGATATTTCCCCAACCCCTTTTATGTCTGGAGCACTTCTTGAACTTGAAAATGGTCCTCCATGTTTGTGAAGTAAACCACAGTAATTTTACTCCATTTGAGAGCGTCTGCAACCATAAACAAATAATGTAGAGCTTAATTTTTCATTAAAATATCTAAAAATGAAAATTGTATTTATAAGTCTTATTGTATTTGTTCATAGTCTGAGGCCTGTAAGTATGTCACTAATAATTCCTATTAAAAAGTCCTTTTACTTTTTAAATTCAATAAAAAGTAATTATATCTAAATTTTGAGATAATCAATAACATGAGACTAAATGATACTGTTATAAATATTTTCGTTTAGCCCGAAAACTAGCATTCAGATTACACTATGGCACAAGTTATAAGATAGGGCCACAGTGTGACCCATTAAGGTGAGACCTTTCAAGATAGATGGAGTATACATGAGAGGAGTAGTTGGTAATATTGTTATCAATATCCTCTACAGTAATTTTCAGTAGTTCGGTTTCATGATAGTATTAATCAACAAATGTAGTCAATGATTATACGTGTCGATGAACATTCTTAGTAGATCCCTACATTGTGATATAATTATTCTCCATTTATAATAATAGGTTAAAAATAATTGGTTTTAACAAACATTTGCATAGAGTTTAATATAATTTGGAAACAAATTTTGTAAAACCTGTTTTCAGTTTAATACTAGCAAAAGGTTTAACTCAGAAAAAACAACTTGCTATTTTATTAATCATAACAAACATTATTAATATATAGCTTAATATAACTGTAAAATATAAATTTAAAAAAGATTAAAGCAATTTAAAAAAATTAGAATTAAAAAAATTATAATTAATAAACTACCCTAAAACTATTTATAAAATAGTAAAAATAAATATATATTTTCTTTAAATATATAACACAGTTAAACTACTAAATATCACCTTTGAACTAAATCATAATGGATAGTTTCATTCAATTATATATTTTTTAACTGTGATTGATAAACAGCTTCTCTTAATTTAATTTATTTTAGGAAAATAAACATGCTGTACAATCTTATTTAAAATGCAAAAAATTACATAGTTACAAATTTTTATCAAAAAAATTAGGTTTTGCTTATTTTTCAAAATTTCAATTATTTATGTTTTGTAAACTACCCTAAAATTAATGTGTGCTAAGAAAACAGATACTTGAAACTACTTCAATATAAAGACTTATTGAGAGATACTCATTTTTAGAAAAATGTTTACAGCAATTTTTAAAAGATTTCAATTTTTTTCAAACAAGTCCTCACACATAACATATAGAACTCAAGTTTGAAGTAAATCCATCAGACCATTTCAGACATAGTCCCAGGGACAGATAGACATACATACATACATACATACATACATACATGAAGACTACATAAACTTATGATCCATTTTTCTGGGTTTGGGGATACATAAACTTAAAGATTCTTCATAATATCGGGGTCGAAAATGTGGGTGATCTCAAAAGAGTTTATCTACATGATAAAGTAAAGTTTCTTTGCTAAATTTAAGGGGCAAAGGATATGCAAGTGTAAATAAATGAAGTAGTTTTATAATTAGGCTTTCCCTCCTCAATCCCCGAGTCTGAGTACAGTCCCCTGTGAATCTTATGTAAATAGAAATAACGACTTTAAGAATACATTTATTAAACCTCAAGAGGAATGCCAGAACTCCACCGTGGTTCGGATTCCACGTTAAACTGTAGGTCCTCCATTTCATCTCACAATCACCCTACCATTATTATAACCCGAACGGGTAGTAAGACGCGGTGCTAATAATAATAATAATAATAATAATAATAATAATAATAATAATAATACTAAACCTCAAATTAGTAAGACGCGGTGCTAATAATAATAATAATAATAATAATATTAAACCTCAAATTATAAGTTCATTCCAACACAAGCCATTAATGTGGTGTACAGAACTATCTTGTTGAAACATTTATATAAAGGAGAAGTTGGAAATACATCTTTTATGTATTATCTCACGCGCGGGACGTTTGAAGGTGGACTTCTATTCGATATACGATAGGAGATACGAATCCTTATAAAACGATTTTAATTATTTTGAATTCGATTTCAGAGTCACCATTAAAATTGAGTTTCTAACCAAAGATATGATGGGACAAATTGACGGGTCATATTTGCAATCGTTTTGATCAATGTGATTATAAAAACGTTATTGTTAACCTGAACTTTGAAACTTTGAAACATTTTACCAAGCCGATTAACGTTAAAGTATCGTAAGATCTTTTCTTCAACCTATTCTTTATGTATGTTAATGAACAAAAATATTATTACAAACACGAATAAACCCCTTCGTTGAACATAAATAACATAAAAAATTTAACCCCTCTAGTAGTTTTTGACTTTACTGATCAAAATTAAGGTTAAATCCAGTATAGTGAATATTTTATATATTGATTTTTGAGCTAGTCACTAAAATGACCGCAAATAAATGGGCTTTTAGCCTCATTATTCACGACAGATTGGTAGAATAATCGTCACTAACAAATACAGTAGTGAAGAAGGTTTGAACTAAAAAAAAAGGTTTATAGGATCATCATTCTCAGTAGTTAACAAAACATTTGGAAATAGAGTGAGCCCAAATAATATCTGTAATAGCCAGTCTATATCCACGAAATGAATAAGCGGCACAAACAAATGTGGATGTAATTAATAATACATTAGTGTGAGCTCACAAGTTAAACATAAAAAAAAGGTATTATAATAATGCCCCTTGGATGCTTGGATGCTAAACCGGGCCTATGTATTGGAAGTGCCTAGCAGTGAAAAAATTGAATAAGAAGCTATAATCCACGCGGCAATATTAAGATATTTAAATCAAGGGAATTTATGTTTCTTACTGGCAATCTATTTGAACTTTGTAGTCCATGGCATTCCCTATATTTTGATATGGAGGCAGTTTCCAGTTATTTTTTTAAATCTATTTATGCCCGCGTCTTAATGTCCGTTCGGGTTATACGCTTAAGTACTAATTACGCTAATGTATTAGGAATTGGGAAGGTACATTTAGAGGAAGTGAACCCGTATTTTCGTGAAGGGAGCGTGGAAAACTATTTAGGAAACCTACCTCCAGTTCACCCGACCAAGATTCTAACCTCGATCTCCCCGTTCTCAGAAGTCTAGCTCAAAACGACTAGCGTGTTAGCCAACAACGTCACCGAGGTGGGTAGCTAAGTTAAACTGGTGTTCTCAATTACTATTAATTAGCTACACGGTCATACCTTGGACAGGGTTGATATCTGACCAGCCCCTTTTAAGCCACGACCAATTATTTATTGTACGTTGCCTTTACGTGGATTTTTTTTATAATTCATTTAATAAAAATAGAATTACTTAAGTTCACTTACTTTATCCATTCTTAAGACGAAAAAAATATTTCTTTTATAAACAAAACCAAATATTAAATGAACTCCTCTGTTTAAGATAAGATTTGTTAGGTTGGTAATCAACCTACCCTAAACAGGCTTAAAATCTATTACGGTAATACACACTTAAGTTTTGAAATATGATTTTTTTTCTGTTTCAAATACATCCCTCAAAGAATTTTTTTTTTATTATTAAATTAAATAGCTTAAAAATTTCACTTTGGCACAAGATTTGAGGCTGGGCTACACTCCCCTGTCCATGTCATTTTTCAATCTTGTTTAATTTAATTGCGAGATTGCTGCTTTAATATTTAGGTGACAAACTGTTTTATTGCGTATCATACCCATTTTTGCCCACGCTTTAGCTGTAGACTAAGATAAATTGTGTCACCATGAATGTCAAACATTGATTCTTGGGTTTAAATAATATGTCATATACTTGTATAAGGGTTAACGTCAGTGTTAATTGTAGTGTTGTTAAAATTCCTTTTAAATAATGGGCTAATTTATATCATTCAAAGGCCGTTTCAGTTATTGTGTATATTTTACTCCTGTAATAAGAGCGTTTTTTTGTTTATTTGTTGATATTTGGTATCGAGTAATATGTTTTGAACTCAATCAATCCAATAGCCAGTGCAATGGGTGGACATTAATTTGTGCTCAGGTCTGAGCTAACTCCATTCAGCTTACGTGTAAGAGGGATATTTAATGAGTTTCCCCCATTGTGACACTATTTATCAAACAAAGAAGTCATAAATCGGCAAATGGAGGTGCTTTACACTTTATATTGCTGAATATTGTATTTAATGGTACTAACTTTGAGATAATGGGCCAGTTCCCTTGGGGCAACCTAGATCTACATAGCTATCAAATTATTCTGAAATCGTACCCTTTGTTGTATGCCACCCAGTGTGAGCCTGGCCCAGAATGAATATCTACATTGAAAATACCTTTCTCATTAGTCATTACTCATTAATTATCGATTTTTGAGGCAGTTTATTTCGAATGGACAATATACATAACACAAAAGCTTGTCATTTTATGTTTATGAGCACAAGAAATTAATTCCCTATCAGTGAGTGCCCGCGTAATTAGTGATTCAATTAGATATTTAGATATTGTCTTGATTATATTTACCTTCACCGTTCTTCTTCTTAAAAGGAGGGCTTCCCCCATTGTATTATGTATTTGGGCTTCATTTAGTGGCTTTAGTCCTATAACGTCTTTGACTGCACCCACTGTCTCTTTCTTAAAAGCAGGTGATCCGGTTAGTTGGGGAGTAGATGGTAAATCCCTCATTAATACCACTCTTCACTTCTTTAGAGGTTCACATGCTTCCTGCAGATTAACGAGTTTTTTTCACTTGCACCTTCTTATTCGCAATCCGGCTTCAATCTTGACTTAATGACCGAACTTAAAAACCTCCACGCAGTTAAAGCCCCAGATAAAAATGTGTATGAAAATTTCCAGGTGAGTCCATAGGGGGGGGTGAGGGGGATATATTCCCCCCGAAATCTAAAATAATCCAAGGCATTATCTACCAACAAAAGAATAAACAGAAAACACACAATTTTTCAAGTTTCACACAAAGTACTGTACGTGCACATTAATTTAATTTCGTAATATCGACACGGAAAAGTGAATATATATATATATATATATATGGCAGATTATTTTGTATCGATATATGGTGCTTGACCCATAGTTAAATCGTTTCCATTATTTTGGTAGCACTTGTGTGTTTGGCTTAACGCTATAGTGGTGCTTCTATTCTTACCCCCAGGTTTCCTATTCTATGGTTTAAGACCCCTAGCCCTGTCGAGTGCAAGTCTAAAACCTATTTTGTGAGATGGTGGGCGGGAGGTTGAAAGGCATAGCGTGGCTTCACAGCCGACCAAAGTATCCTTCCATGCCACCAAGAACAGATGACTCACGGAAACCGTAGACAGGTCTTGCGGATAAATCATACGTTCTGAAATATCAGTTTTATCGAGAAAGGGTGAAATGTTTATCTTTATATTTTCAACACCCCTTCCAAAATAATGTATTGATGTTTATTAATTGTTACATTTTTTTATAAAGCTGGCAGTTACTATTGAAGAATGTCAAATTTATAGATATTTGATCACTGTTAAAATTAGATAAGAGGTGTGTATATAAAAAGTATAACTTAATCAACATGCTTCTTTTTTTAAAACACAATTTCCGAAAATAAAATTGCGAAACAATAAAAATTCTTTAAGATAACCGTTTGTTTCAATAACTCAAGATTCCCATGCCAAATTAAAAGGGCCAATTACCCTATGTGTTCTTCAGAGTTGTGTTGTGTTGTGTTGTCTGTGGTCTGTTGTTGACTGCTGACTGTGCACTCTATCGCAGGCTCACTTAATGTGTCAAAGTGTTAAACAATACACTAAAAATATGATTTTAAAATAAGTTCTTTGCCTACATCTGTTATTCTGGAAATCAGGCACACAGTTTAGATAGATTCTGCCAGTTAAATTATCTTCATTAAATCACATGCAGTGACTATTACCGTGACTATGAAAAGATTAGAAAAGTAATTTCCTAAATTAAGTAAAAAACAAAACAAAGAAAACACTGAAGAGGATGAACAATAAACGTTATAAATAAGTAAGGATCTTCATCTATCAACTCTCCTTGTCCTGAGCCTGAAACTGAATTAGGTAATTATCTAGGCACTATGAAAGCTGAATCTGAAAATGTCAATCTAGAGCTATGCCAGGAAGGCCTAAGCCAACAAGAATCCTCTTCTCCAGTTGATAGCCATAATTACAAATATGATATAGGTTTTTTATTCATCTTTCTTTTACTCAGATGTAGAGAGATATACATTTTTAATAGATATGTGGACACCTGGTGAAACTAACAATTTCCCACAAGGTGACTGGAATTTGAAATTTCAAAGAAACTGGTTGTTCGAATTTAGTTGGTTGGCATACTATGATGGAAATAAAGGTGCTTTCTGCAAGTTTTGTGCAATTTTTGCAGCCGATTATGATTCAGGTAAAGGAACATATGTTCAATTAAGTTATTTGTCTAGGAGCGGTTTAATAAAGTGGAAAAAAGCCAAGAAAGAGTTTAGATATCATTATACAAGGCAATACCAGAAAAAAGCTTGCATTGTGGCTCAAAATATTATCTATGTTTTTGGAAAGAAAACAGAAATAACTTACTTTAACTAAACAAACAGATCAAAGATAAAATAGCAGAAAATAGGGAAAGACTTACCTGTAGTAAAAACGGTATTATTCTGTGAAGCAGGGGAGGGGACCTTCCAGTGAGAGGACACAGTGACTGCGGGAAAATAGGGTTTAATTAAAATGTAAATGATGGAAACTCTAGGACACCACTGCGTTTTTAAGTTGAAGAAGGATATGAAACTCTGAAAACACATTTTGAAAATTCTAATACTAATGCCACCTATCTAAGCCCTCGTATACAGAATAAGATAATTGAAACATGCAGTGGTATTATTTCTGGTAGAATTGTAGAAAAAATTAATTGGTCAGAATATTTTAATGTCCTTGCTAATGAAACAAGTTACTTTGCTGAAATAGAGAATTTCTCACTCTGTTTTCGATATGTGGACAGTGAAAGATTTAATTTCATTGTAGGGGAAGATATAATTAAATTTGTACCAGTTTAAGATGTCCGTGGGTTTGCTTTATCAAAAGTTTTGCATAATACCTTCATAATTTAGGAGTGAATTTAAATAACATTCGGAGAATGGGTTTGGGTGGTGCAAGAAACATGAGTGGAAAATTTAATGGTTGTGTAACAACAATAAAAGAAACCTATCCACAGTCCGTGAATGTCCTCTGTGCCAGCCACTCATTCAATCATCTCTTAGCCACACCTGTACACTATAGTGCACACTACAAAGAACTGTTTATTCAAAATAAATAGTATTATTACGTTATTTTTAAATTATCGCCTAAAAGAGAAGCAGTTCTAAAGAAAACTATTTTACAAATAGATCAAGGCACATGCAGAACAAGACTCATTAAATTCTGTGATGCTCCTTTCATGGACTTGTTTTCTTTTATTGTTGAATCCCTAATTGAAGTTCAAGAACTCAATGATTCTGACACATCAAGCAAAGCATTTTCTTTCTCACCAGCTACACAGAAGTCCATCTTCATTGTATCCATGGTAATAATTAATCATGTATTCTGCCTTTCAAATGGATTAGTCAAGCTTTTACAGTCGAAACAAATATGTATAAAGAAATGTATTAACTTGTGTGAGAGTGTACAAAAAGAATTAACATATATGAGAGTGAATGTCAACCAATGTTGTTTAGAATGATGTTGAGAGAGTTTCCCTGACTATTTGTCATCAGCTAGAGATTCCACGTATAGTTGGGTGACAAACACAATGAGCTAACTTTGAGGAGTGTTACAAACTTTTAGTTTCCTTGTCCTTTCTTGGCTACTTCTATAGCAAACTGCAAGACAGGTTTTTGAAGCATAAAAGTATCCTGAGCCAGATTTAAATTTTGTTGCCCCAGAATTTAGTTTGTGCATATCCATGCTTTTGTTGATGCTATCATTAGGGGGTGGATTTTGCCCTAAATGCCTTTTTTATTCCTATGCCTTGAAAAGTAGACTTTTGAGGTATAATTTTATTTTCGATGATTGCGAAGATAATGTGAGAACTTTTATAGTGCCTATAAATGCCTATTTCACTGTTTAGTGCCTATTTTGCAAATGAGAACCTTAAAGTGCCTTTTTCTATCTCACTCTTTCTCCGACCCTCTTTTTTTCTAAATACTTGCGGCTGCCCCGCACCCTCCCTCCCCCCTACCCCTTCATTCCTTAGGTCACTCCACGTGGATACTCGTGATAGGTAGGACAAACCCACGTGTCCAGTGGTCTGATAGGTTCAGACTGGTCAGTCCGACCAACAAAGATTTTCTTCTAGCGCACAACAATGTCAGTTCATTCAGTGGTTGTGTATATTACGCTGTTGTTAGATGTGCATATCTGTTCATTAATATTTCTTTGTATTGTACTCAGTGTACATTATTGAACGAGTAGAAAATAGCTAAAGAGAAATCGTGTAAAAGTGTATTATTCAAACAGTGGATTGGTGGTGATAGGAATTTCACAATGGATGGCTAAATATTTTTTTGTCAGCCATGTTCCGAAGAGGTAAGTTATCTTTTCAAAAGGGAAAATGAAATTATTAATTTTTAAAGTAAAGGTTTTTATTAAATATATTGTCTACTGTTTAAAAGTAAATCACGATTATTTGCTATTGTTCAAACTAGGTTTCATTTCTTATTGAAGGATTTCAACGACAACGTGGAAATATTTACCAAAGCTTAGCATTAAGCATTTAGCAAAAAAGCAATCTTAGTTCTCTTGATAGGTAATGGTTTGTTAATTTGTAGAATCCACATACATTACTGGGTGAAAATTTCCAATTTTAATATTTAGGTAAAATGCGAGAAGAAATATCACGTTTTCCAAATTTTAACGCTATTATTTCCACAGTCAAGAAAGTGTTTTTGAAGGTTCCATCACGAATCTTCTCATTTAAGGCCGCCTTGCCCAACACACCTTTGCCACCACAACCAGTGTTAATGCGTTGTGATACATGGCTTCATGCTGCGTTGTACTATGCAGATTACCTGGCTGACATTCTAAAGGTATTAAACAATAAACTATCTTTAGTTGGATTTCCAAATTAAAATTGCAGTGAGCGTTTACCAATAGTTTTATTGATTCCACCTGTCCGTCCACATTATTGTAAAAAAAAATAATTTTAATGGTTATAATTGTAGAACTTAATATATTGAAATAATTGTGAGTCTTGCTATACCAACCGATTTACTTGTAGGTAGTCCAAACATTTGACGAAGAACAAGCTGTCGCCATTACAGAAGCAAATGCTGCCTTCTCAAGTGTCAGTGCGGATCTGGAATACGTATAAAGCAATTTTGGAAATCTTCCTGGATCAATCACAGCTTTAGAGGCGAGGGATTTGCTCTCTTGTGAAAGCTGTGAAGATAATGCGGGGAATAGAAGAAACCCTGGATCAGGCTTCTGGCTCAGTTGGCACAGCCATCGTTGACAAATTTAACATAGTATTGCAGCAAAACCCTGGGTGGAAAGTGATGGCAAGTACTGCGGACATCTTAGAAGGACAAACTACATCACTCTCAGAAGTCAAGCTTAGCCCAGCTGAAATAGCTTGTCTGAAGTTTTGCCCAATGACTTCATGTGAAGTCGAGAGAAGTTTCTCACAGTATAAAAACATTTTGTCAGCCAACAGAACAAAATTTACACATAAAAATCTTGAGAAGTATTTGATAGTTAACTCTAATAGTAATTAATATATGTTTATGGAAAGTGTATTCTTGATTTTAAGAGTGAATAATAAAGTTTTTGAGTGTTTTGATGCCTTTTATTTGCATTACTATGCCTATTTGTGTGCCTATTTATTTATTTTTAGTGCCTGTTTATTGCCCTTTTTACTTTATAATGCCTATTTATGTTCCTACTTTTGTGAGTTTTAGTGCCTATTAATCTGCCCTTTCTTTAAAAAAATTAGTGCCTATAAATCCGCCTCTTAGCTATCATAAACCAGTGGCTAGAAGATGTAAACGCATCACCTGTGTCATTTAAAATGAAATTAAAGTGCGGAGACGAGATGTTCTCAGTCACAACATGGAGCCTAAATCTTTGGATTTAATCTAATCTCTGAATAACTACTTTGAAACTATTGCTCAGCTTAAGTTGTTTTCTGTAAAACGAGCTACTACTGTGACACCAGATCGCACATTTTCGACATTGCGTTTGTTAGAAACCTACCTGAGAAGGACCATGGCAGGACACCGACTTAATGAACTGGCAGGCACTTATGTGTGTGCATAAAATGGTGGCCATAAACATCGATAAGGTATTGGACGAAATGGAAAAGAAACCTTGTTGGTTAGTACTTCTGTAAACTGTACAATGTAACAGTGAAAGGTCCACATGGACTAGACTGGCGGACAGGAGAAGAACAGTAAGGCCCGGTCTTAAAGACTACCGCATAAATATTGTTATAGGGAGGTTAAAGCTAGCTACCAGTTAAAGGTTATCAGCCACTTTAATATTTCACGCGTATTATGAACTGAATTTATCTGACAGATAGCTATCTGTAGGATAAATATATTTTTTTGCAGAAAATGCAAGGTTTGTACTGTTTTTACTGGTGCGTGCATGATATAAACCCTGATGCTACCACTACAACCTGGTGAGTGGGCACAACGCTCCAAATTTGTTAAATAATGGTGGCTAAATTAGTGCGAGGAAACAGATGGCGTGACGTGGGTACATAAGATAAGTTGTCTTGCAAGTATTAATTTTGGTGTCGGCCAAAGTGTGGGCAATAATTTGGTACAACATTTACAAAATTTAATTTACTGTACTCACATTTAAATAATTTGTTCTTTTATAAATATATCTCTACAAATAGACTGTCAGTTTATATAAAAGTGTAGATTAAATGTTCTAACTTTTTATAGTTAGATCCTGGGCCTGTGCTTACTAAATACGTGAACCAAGATTTTAACCTAAAAACAGATTCTGATAGGCGAAACCTCATTAAAAACAACGCGTCACTATAGCAACAACCATTTTAACTTTCAGATAAAATTGAACAAGTACTTAAACCTCCCGATAAAGATGTGATGGATAAATTTATTTTATCTAGCAGATAAATGCTATCTGGCAGTCATAAGACGCCCTTTTAACGTATCCACCAGATATAAATATTTATTTATCAGATTAATATTTATCCAGGCGTCATTAGACCGGCCCTAAGTGTTGTATTTGTGTCATGTTTATTTCTCCGTCCTAAGTGTCAATTTTAATTTGTTGGTTATAAAGAGGTATGTGTGTAGATACAACTTTTCTTGATTAATATTAAATAATTTGTTGGATCTCTTGGTTCGAAGTGCTACCCCACACCCCCCCGAAATAAAATCCTTCTTACGCCCTGAAAATGCCTACAAATTAAATCGCCCCCCTTATAACTACTCTCCTCCTCTCTTTTTCTTGTAGATAACTGCCTTGTAGCTACAAAATAAAATTCGATTTTAAGATATTTGGTAAATTGGTCCAAAACAATCGAAAAAGAGTAATGATTACAACTCACCTGCGATTCGAACAAACATAATCAGAGATTCGAGTTAACGTATCTCCCACAAAAAAACAATTAACATTTCTACATGATCCTAGATTAACATTTTAAATTAAGCATTAATTAAAGATCCATTAAATGGTTTTATTAAGTGGACAAATTAAGAGAGTTCGGGATGAAAGAGTACAATTTGACATCTCCAATAGTTATCAAAATAATTCATCTCAAGATAAAGATTAGTGACGGGAGTTGGGGGAGAAACGATTATAAAAATACATGAAAAATGGGACTCGATCGGCAAGAGATATACAGGCTGTATCTATTTATGAAGAAAGTAACTGGTGTATGGATATTGAACCTCAAAACCACTCAAAAACTCCTTATGAACAAATTATGTTATATGTTCGATGGTTCCCGAGATAAAGCCTTTCATGATTTTGATGGAATTTTTAATAGCCTTACCTTATACAGCCCTGTTTCACCTCTTGTAATTGACGTATCACTGCTGATACACAGGCAGGGCTTCCAGCTTCACGAACAGGAGTTAGATCACGAGCTATCAGATAACGCACCCATCTTCAACTTGGCAAGGCTTTATGTTACCAACTGCACTAATGCACATATCCTAATCGATTAAATAGCCAAGCCATTATAGTTTTAAGTATTTATATATATATATATCATATTCTTTAAATTGATAAATAATACCTGGACATGGGAATCGAACCTTGACCATTGGCTTAGTACGCATATGCTCTACCAACCTAACTATCCCGGTGTCATCCTGTGCCCAGGGCTATTCTTCACTCATATTTTAAGGCAGAGTCTGTGGTGGACGTATGGAAATTGTCAGCTAAGCATGTGTGATCAATTAAGATTGAGCCATCAGATAACGCAGCCATCTTCCACTCGGGAGGTCATTATGCTATCAATAGTACAAGAATAATAATAATTGTATGAATGCGCATATCATGATGGATTAACTAGCAAAGCTATTGTATTAGCTAATTACTATTATAGCCACATCTAAATATATTTTTCTTTAAATTGAAGGGTGACCCTGGGCATGGGATGGTTCCTGGTCAGCTCAGGATCTAGAGTAATGGCGTTTCAAATCATAGCTCACAGGTTCGATTTCCATGTCTGTACATATCAGTTTTTAATTTAAAGAATATGATACCTGTATGTGACTATAACCTAACTAACAAATAAAATAACTAGGCTATTTAATCTATTATAGTAACTATTATCATCATCATACTCCGGTGAGTGACATGCTCTAAAATAATAACACGACGAAACAATAAGAACATACCGTACTACCTTTAACTTTCCAATTAATAAAAACAGATTCAATCTGTTGGTCAAACTTTTTCTGTTCTTGTGAAGATCAACCAAATATTTCCATCCACGTCTTTCACTACCCATTCGGACTAAATGTAGTATATATTAATTAAATATTTATGGTAGGGATAAGTAAAGTATTATTTAGAGTAAATGTACCCACATTTACATAAAGGAAGAGTGGTAAATCATTTAATAAAATCTACCCTCTTTACACTGTTATGTGGATTGAGGCCTGATGACCTGGTCACCAGCAAACAAGAGTAGATGGCCCACTTAGCCATTCCCAAGTAGGTATATAAGATCTCTGAGATTTCTGAAAAACGTTGTAATTCCTTATTTATAATTACAACTGCACTGCCATTGTTATTGGCCGTGATTTGATACGCCCATTTCCGAAAGGTAAAATAACTATAAAACAGTTAAACTGATTTTTACAAATGAACACTCATTTTAAAGGCTAGGGCTCAAGATGTAGGCAAAAATAGTAGTTTCCAACGAGAACCCGGTTTCCTAAGCATTACAGCTTTTCTGTTCTGTGCGCAGTGACTCATCTGTATACTCATTCTTTGCTTACAACACCATGAAAACCTTGATTTATATATGACTAGCATTGGGGTAACCGGCTTTGCCCGGGAAAAATATCTTAAGGTAAATTTGGTATAAAGGTTATCACATTGTAAAATGTGCAAAAAAGGGTAAAAAGTCATTTTAATAAAAATAAACTGTATGGAAAATACGCACGGACTTTCTCGCTTCATTGACTAGAAATTACTAAAAATCGTAATATATGTGAAACGAAATAATAAAATAAAGTAAACGGGAGCAAAAATTGCGCTTTAGTTTCGTAAAACATTTTTTGAATCCCGGTTTTAAATTTTAAAATTTTGTTTTTATAGAATTGAAGTCCTAATTTGTATATTTGGACTAATAAAAAATATCAATATTTGGTCCACAAGGGTCAAAACTTCGTAATAAAATTTCTACTTCCGTTTAAAATTTTAGAAATTTTATTAGGGGTTTCATATCTTCAGGTCAATGAATTGCTGCTAAATTCCTCATTCATAAATTTTGACCAATAAAAAAGGTAAATATATACCATTGAGTCTAAAATCATAGAGATATAGTATTTCTGTACAAATATTTCCCCTAAAAAGTTAAGGAAAAAAGAACATCAACATTCTCAGAGACTAACGTATTTACTTACTCTTTGGCATTATAGAATTATCGCGTTAAAACTTAAATATCTGTACAACTAAAGCTCACAAAATTGTATTAATATATTTGCCAATATCTAAGCAAATGTTGGTTTTGTAAAAAAATACTTCGATTAAAAGCTTTTTTATTTTTAATAGTAATTCAATTTTTCAAAGAGATATAATCTAGTATCTCAAATAGTTGCGTAGATTTGGAATTTACCACTACAGTTAAGTATTCTAAAAGTAATTTTCATTGGAAAATTAAAATAGCCATTTTGTTTATGATCTTAATCAATGCCTAGATACTAATTTTAATCAAAATCGTTAGAGCCGATTTTGAGAAAATCAAATTTTTCTCTATACGCCCCTAAGGAAATACCCTTAATTTTAGGGTTGAATATCCGATTCCAAAATCGCCTCGGGGCAACTCTTTGAAAACTCTAGATACCAAGTTTTAGCCCAATCGGTGGAATTATTTAGGCTCTACTTAGAGGTACAGACAGACAGGATTGCAAAAAAAAAAAACCTTTTCGGATTCGGGGTGTCATGAACCGTCGAAATTCATCAAAAACTCGAGTTCGATTTTTTTATGATAACAATACTAAGAGAGCGATAAAGTTAAAAGAGGGTAAAAATGGAAAATATAATTGTCAAAAACGATTAAAAGAGTAAACAGCGTTGTAATTAAAAAGGAGTAAAAAGGTAATATTTTCGGGTAACATGTTAAGAAGTTGTTAAAAGAGCAAAGAGGGTGAACAGGGTATAAAGTAGATTCAATCAAATGTATTAATGATTTTACCCCATCTACTTACCCATTTAGCATTTCGCTATTTGCCATATTTACCTCGTTTACAGTTTTACCCCGTTCAGCCTTTATACTTCATTTATCCAATTTTCTCTTTTTGCCCTTAATAAATATTTTTACTCTTTTTACCACTTTTTGTTCTTTTGGAATTTGTTACCTCTCCACACTTTTGATCTATTTTACCTCTTTTACCAATTTTCAAATTTATAGTGTTTTAATTTTTATTATATTTACTTTTTGCCCTCTTTATCCTAATTCTGCCATCTCTATCCTTTATGCCCTATTTACTATTTTTGACCTTTTCACCTTAATTGCCATTTTTTCCTTTTTGATATTTTTGCCCTTATTTCCTTTTGCACCGTTTTGCACTCTTAGTCCTATTTACATTTTTACATTTAAATTAACTTTTTTGTAGCTATATACACATTTTACCTTTTTTGCTGTTTGTGCACTTTTTATCCTTTTATAAGTACCTGGCTTAGCCCTGGATAAATGTTTTAAAGTAAACGGGTAAAATATGATTAAAAGATGTATAGTTGTGAACATATTGGGAATAGGATCAAATATTTTTATAAAGGGGTAAAAAATAAACTAAAAAATTGTTAAAAAGTGTAGGAATGATTAAAATGGTAAAAATTGCAAAATGGGCAATAATAAAAAAGGACAAATAAGATAAAATAGCAGAATTGTCAAAAAGTTCCAAAAGGGCAACAATGAGTGGTATGGTGCAACAAATAGAGAGCTTGTAGAGGGTTAGTTTTAAAGTTCGCATCGTTGTTAAGAAAGGGTAAAGTATACTTCTTCTTTTTTACAAAACACTGAAAGCTCAAAACCTTAGACGATTAAACCCTTAGCTAGAAACTCGAGTAATGCCTCATTTTAACTAACTTTTTTCCTTCACCTCTGACAAGACATCTTGTGAATGTGAGGAATGCCAGGTCTCCACCGTGGTTCGGATTCCACGTTAAGCTGTA
>CABFOV010007192.1:18629-29916 GCA_902141375.1 Timema poppense | reverse complement strand
CGTGGCAGTCGGGAGAGCACCTGTTGGTTGGGTCCGTGGCAGTCGGGAGAGCACCATCTTTAAGTTGGTGTTCAGTCTTGGTTGTAAATTTATCATTATTTAGTTGATTCCCGAGATAATATGTTTATTGTGTTGTTTAGAATTGCCACTCTTGCGATACTACCTCTCCAATGAGAGGCCTCCCTCTCTCCTGATTGGACAAGCAGGTCCCCCCACCCCTCTCTTTATTTGCCACTGGCAGGTGGCTTACAGCTCTCCAAGAAGTAACATGTTTGTTTGTTTGTTTGTTTGTTTGTTTGTTTGTTAAGTGCTCATCATAGTTTGATTGTAGTGTTGGTGTATCCCTGGTCCTAATTGTTAGTGGCTCATTAGTGTGGAAGGTTGAGTTGGGGGAAAGTGGAAAGCTGACTTACAAGGACCTAACTTGCTCTCATTTCCCTACAGTCCACTTCTCGACTATGCTCGCCTGCGACCAGATTGTTCAGCGGGTCTAACTCTCTGTACATGTAAGATAAGGTGTTCTACCTCGTTTCTTCTTGCTGTCCAGCATGGTGAGGTTGATGGAGCTGACGCGAGACAGGTGTGGCATGGAGCTCACAGTGGCGAGGCGTCGCTGGGAGGTTTCCTGAAACAAGTGGGAAATAAAAACTTTCAAAACAACCTCAAAAATCAAAGGAATGTCAAAGTGATCGTATATTTCCCATCTTTTTGATTCGTTTAGAGCCTCCCGAGAGACAAGACAAGACTTCAACCTGTATAGTTTTTGGTGGTTAGTAAAATGATTGGATTTTGTTTGACGAAACGTTGGATTTTGGTATTAAAAGTTGGTAATAAACTATTTATTTTTGAATAACCTGAAGAGATGGTATGGACAAGTAATTAGATATAAAATGGCGATAATTCCAAGGGGAATCGCGAAGACCAAGTTTGATAGTTGTTAAAACTAATAGCAAATTGACTCTTATTTAAGTGGAATTATTTTCTTCTTCTTTATATCTGTGATTATAGCCCGTTTGAACACGTCTTTTATAAATGCTCTTTGGTTGAGAAAAATAAATGTCTAGCCTGAGGGAACCCTTTGATACTTACTGGCATTTTGCCATCATTAATTTACATTTACATCAACAAAATTTATGGGATTTTTAATGGTAAATGGTGTTTACAAACAAATGTAACTCTCGTTCAACTTAGCGACCAACATCCTCACCTGAGCAAGTGTCCTCAGGTCCTCATCTCGAAGGTTCCTCGTGTCCTGAACTTCATCAGACTCCTGGTGCAGGAGGGCCAACCCTCTCTCTCGTAACTTGTTAACTAGCAAATAGACAGGCAACCAACTACTAAGTAACCATTTTTCACTTTTTCTCTTAAAACTTTCTACAATATTGTTTACAAATTTAATTTGCTTTTACTTTGTTATTTCTCTTCATAGAGAAAATGAAAACCAGTAAAGTGTGGGAAGGTGTAAGTCAAAGGTTTTAGCAATTTTATAATTTTCCCTTTGCTCAGTTTCTAAGGAAAACCATTCTTTACACCGCTCTGGTTTGTTCCTATTCCTAAATAGTTTTTCCTCCGTATCTTACTATTCATCTACACATTTAATCAGATTAATTGAGTAGGGGATGAGGACGGTAGAATTCAATGAAAATGTACCCACATTTGTGTGGATGAAGGTTGAGCAACTATATAACCTTCAGTTCACTCAGCTAGCATTCAAACCCCGACCTCGTGTCAATAAAGGACCTAATATTTAGGCCCAATAATGCGGGTCTGTACCTTTTTCATACATAAAGTTGGTATTAGTGTATTAATAACTTTAAATACTCAAAAGTAAATCAGTTATCTATAATCCAATTCACTCCTTCAGTGACCGATGCCCAATTTAGAAAGAAATAAATTTTTAATTTGCGATAGCCTTGATATTTTAAGCATCGCATTTTACTAACTGATTGGGCTACGTGCTTATGTACTAATTAGGCTAATGAGTTAAGAATTAGGGAGGTTGAATTCAGAGAGGTGTACCAACATTTGCATGGAGAGAAAAAGTGGTAAGCTATTTAGGAAAACATCTGACTAGGAACGAATTACGGTCTCCCTCTCATCGGCAGTCTATTTTATTGCGAGAGTAGTGCCTTAGACCGTGCGGCCACCGAAGTGGGTAGCTTTTAAATTGATCAAACTCTTTTTATGACGAGAGAAACCAAATTATTTTACACGGGTGAATGTGTAGAAGTTAGGGATATGCCCCACTTCAAGTTGGAACAATATTTATGATAGAAATATATCAAGTTCGATTGCCATACTAGATCCACGCGTGAGCCATAAAAACTTTGTTCTTCTTTTTAGAGAAATGTTTTCATCTTATAAATTCAGAGTTTTAATTAAATTTAATATTGATGTACAAGCTATAATCTTATTTAATAAAAGAATATATTGGGAGACTGTTTGCTATGAAATGATATTAAAGAAAATTAGTTAAGTTAGAAGAATACTCGCCTCGATGTCCGCATGATCTAAAGCACTACTCTTGTGTTAGACTAGGATGTTGAAGATGTAGAAATCTGGGTTCGGTCCCAGTCGGGTGCACTGAGGGTAGTTATTCCTAAATTGTTTTCCACTCTCCTTACATATTAGTACATAAGCGTATAACCCGGAGGGGTAGTAAGATGTTGAATCTGCTCGCCCTGTGTTGACTCACTGTCGGGCTTCCACTGCGAGTAGACGTGCATCTCGCTGTCCATCCCCACCACCAATATCCCGTCCCTCACCCACGATATCTGCATGGGAAGAGGAGGAAGACCATCGGCGGTGAGCAGGTCGATCTTTCGCAGCTTCATCCATCTGCGGGGAGGTCACACTTTAGCCACGTTCTCACAGGAAGGACAGCTATTAGCTCTACTTTTCATGTATTCATACATCAAGACATGTGATCTGCAGCTGTCGCTTTTGATAGACATCGTCAATACATATAAAATAACAATAATAACCCTCCACGGCGTCAGCGAGCTACACCGAATGTACGGCCGCCACACGATGGTGAATTTAGTGCCAACATTTACGGATAGAAGGTGTCATGTGGTCAGCAAAAAGAGACCTCCGGCCATTAATCTCAGTCTTCTTTTCCGGAGCCACCACTTTATTCAAGTAGTTCCTCATTTATCCTAACGCGGCCGAGTTGACCTCATTCCAGACATCATGCTTCAAAGAAAAATCTGTAAAGGCCGGGGATTGAACCCTGGACCTCTGTATTTGTATTCAGGAACGCTGACCATTAGGCCACAGAGGCGGTAATATAAACTAGTGATAATATAGTAAAATGTTACCAATGTTGATCATACCAACAATAATAATATGTTTGTATTTTCTAAAAGACCATTCCTTTGACAACTGGACTGTAGTTAACAACAGTTGTAAATGGTGGGCTAAGTTCGGCGGTAAAATGGGGCCCTCTAAGGTTGAACGGTTCTTTGAGGTAAGTCCCACAATTATTCACATTTCTATTTAGTCCTTGCCTGATCTCGTCGACAAACTGTGGGACGGCAAGGGATGAAGCCTTCCTGAGGATGGGTCTGTTGGTGGTCTGGGACTCCTTCATGGCCTTCATGTTGGCCTGGGCCAAGTCGCTGGACACCGGCGTGAACAACATCACCTGGCGGGACCGAGACGGTGTAACGATACATTTGTGACAAAGATCAAAGGGAGGCGTTGAGGTGTCCCAAGTTAAAGTGAAGCCAAATCATGTTTACATTAAATATTTTTAAGGATATCAGAATAAATACCCTCAAATCTTACTGGTATATTAATGATCAATAATCAATATTAAATTCATGATCTTTGACACCTTGATGGAAGCATTTTACTAAACTAACCCTTGATAACGTCCAAAGAAGTTGAAAACTAGAGTTGTTGTGGTGTTAAATCCGATATTCTGCATTTTCAAACGGCCACAGAGTGTTTGTGAATGCGATCGACTGACCTTACTGCCGACAGCGACCGTGAGGATGTGAGAGCAGCCACAAAGTGTTTGTGAATGCGATCGACTGATCTTACTGCCGACAGCGACCGTGAGGATGTGAGGGCAGCCACAAAGTGTTTGTGAATGCGATCGACTGACCTTACTGCCGACAGCGACTGAGGATGTGAGAACAGCCACAAAGTGTTTGTGAAGGCGATCGACTGACCTTACTGCCGACAGCGACTGTGAGAGCAGCCACAAAGTGTTTGTGAAGGCGATCGACTGACCTTACTGCCGACAGCGACTGTGAGGATGTGAGAGCCGTCTTCCTTGGACACCCAGTCCAGTTGCACCAGGTGTTTCTGCGTGAGAGGGCAGGTGTTTCCGCACTCGATGATTGACTTGCGAAGGGACTGCAAGGTGCTGAAGCTCGGCACAGCCAGCAAACCTAGATCATAGAACAACAGCTCTAGAAACTCTAGACAACTGGATAAAATAAACTCAGAGTGAGATTCAATTCCGACTTGTTACGAGTGAGTTAGCCCAAGATTATGATTCGATTTAAAATTGAAAACTATGGATTCACTCAGCTTTACTATTTATATAAATATTCAAATTAGGTTCATAATTGTTACAAGATCTGAATTTCATTTTCCCAACATTTGTATTCAAGATTCAGGAATTAAAATGAAAATAAAGGACTAGATTGAAAAATAGTGTATTTAGCCCAANTTGTTACAAGATCTGAATTTCATTTTCCCAACATTTGTATTCAAGATTCAGGAATTAAAATGAAAATAAAGGACTAGATTGAAAAATAGTGTATTTAGCCCAACTTAAAAAAAAAAAAATTGTACAAATATACTGTGAAGTAAGACCGTATGAACCTTCGAGATTTTGAATTTGAATCTTAGTAATATTAGATAGAAAGATGAAGGAAAGGTGGATAGAAATATTTGAAAGAGAACAAACACAAGATGGCTGTTACAATGAAAAGAACAACATAATTCACACCTTACACTGCTGCCACTGGATAGAGAGGTGACGAATACCTCTCGAAGAAAATCCCTCGCTACCAATCAAGCTTATGGTTAATAAATAGACAGAACTTATTTTTTTAAATATTTGTAGCATAAATATTGGTCTATAGCAGGAACTTGCGAGACCTAAAAATATCTCGAAAATTCTAGAAAAAAAAAATAGTCTCAATCTTGTCTCGAAAGTTAAAAATAAATTTCGAAAATTCGATAAATAAAAAGCCGCAAATAATGGCCCTAAGAAATTTTAAAAAACGGGAATATATTATTTCCAATAATACCGTAACAACCCAAAAATAGGGTGCAGTTCCTAGTAGAAAACAGACTTCGTTAAGAAATGTTTTGGTTATAAAGATTGTTTCAATATCAAACTGACAATATAAGCTATACATATACATATACTATAAGATTAAATTATAAATGGTGTTCATTGTAACTACCTGTCACTATTTTATCTTGAGTGTTTGAATGAACTGTAAGACAATCTCGAATGTCAAAAAGACACTCTATTAACTAAATTCAACACTCGCACCCAACACTCACCTCCTGCGCTCTCACCCCCAACACTCATTTACTTTGATACCCGTAATTATATTTTTGTACTTTTAAAGGATGTTTTCTCATCTCGTTCTCGTGTCTAAATACTTTTTTTTATTCTCGTCTAGAATTGAAAATGGTTCCCGCACATCCCTACTCTAGAGGACTTGAACTAGAGTAAAACTCGTTTCAGCTCAGAGTGATGAGCGCCTCCAAAGGAAACCCGGGGAGATCTACCTGTGCCCGACTTGGGGTGCAGCTCATTGCTGTGCCCTGTGTTGACCATGTCCCCATTCTTTGGCGAGCGCACATCCTCCGAGGAGAGCGCCTGGATGAGGTGATTGAGGCGCTGTTTCTTCTGCAAGAAGCGACTGTCGTAGAGATAGCTCAGGTCCAGGTGGGGGTCCACCTGTATACGCGGCAGGTGGATGTTCTTCAGGTGGATAGTGTCCTCCAGCACCCACTCCGACCCTGGACAACAGATACACACATTCAGCACTCGCATCTTGTGCGCCCACACCCAACGCCCACCTCCTGCGCTCACCTCTGGTGCTCTCACACCAAACGCTCACCTCCTGCGCTCTCACACCAAACTCACCTGCTGGGCTCTCACACCCAACAATCACCTCTGGTGCTCTCATACCCAAAACTCACATTCTAGGCTCTCACACTTAAAACTCACATTCTGGGATCTCATACCCAAAACTCACATTCTGGGCTCTCATACCCAAATTTCACATTCTGGGCTCTCATACCCAAATTTCACATTTTGGGCTCTCATTAAATTTCACATTCTGGGCTCACACACCCAAAACTCACATTCTGGGCTCTCATACCAAACACTAACATCCTGGGCACTCACACCCAAAACTCATTCTGGGCTCTCATACCAAACACTAACATCCTGGGCACTCACACCCAAAACTCACATTCTGGGCTCTCATATCCAAATTTCACATCCTGGACTCTCATACCCAAAACTCACATTCTGGGCTCTCATACCCAAAACTCACATGTTAGGCTCTAATACCCAAAACTCACATTCTGGGCTCTCATACCAAAAACTCACATTCTGGGCTCTCATACCCAAATTTCACATTCTGGGCTCTCACACCCAAAACTCATTCTGGGCTCTCATAACAAACACACACATTCTGGGCTCTCATACCCAAATTTCACATTCTGGGCTCTCAAACTCAAAACTCACATTCTGGGCTCTCATACCCAAATTTCACATTTTGGGCTCTCATTAAATTTCACATTCTGGGCTCTCACACCCAAAACTCACATTCTGGGCTCTCATACCCAAAACTCACGTCCTGGGCTCTCATACCCAAATTTCACATTCTGGGCTCTCACACCCAAAACTCACATTATGGGCTCTCATACCCAAATTTCACATTCTGGGCTTTCATACTCAAATTTCACATTCTGGGCTCTCATACCCAAATTTCACATTCTGGGCTCTCTCACCCAAAACTCACATTCTGGGCTTTCATACCCAAATTTCACATTCTGGGCTTTCATACCCAAATTTCACATTCTGGGCTTTCATACCCAAATTTCACATTCTGGGTTCTCATACCCAAATTTCACATTCTGGGCTCTTTCACCCAAAACTCACATTTTGGGCTTTCATACCCAAATTTCACATTCTGGGCTCTCATACCCAAATTTCACATTCTGGGCTCACACATCCAAAACTCACATTCTGGGCTCTCATACCCAAATTTCACATTTTGGGCTCTCATTAAATTTCACATTCTGGGCTCACACACCCAAAACTCACATTCTGGGCTCTTCATACCAAACACTAACATCCTGGGCACTCACACCCAAAACTCACATTCTGGGCTCTCATATCCAAATTTCACATCCTGGACTGTCATACTCAAAACTCACATTCTGGGCTCTCATACCCAAAACTCACATGCTAGGCTCTCATACCCAAATTTCACATTCTGGGCTCTAACACCCAAAACTCACATTCTGGGCTCTCATAGACAAATTTCACATTATGGGCTCTCATATCCCAAAACTCACATTCTGGGCTCTCATACCCAAATTTCACATTCTGGGCTCTCATACCCAAATTTCACATTCTGGGCTCTCACACCCAAAACTCACATTCTGGGCTCTCATACCCAAATTTCACCTTCTGGCTCTCACACCCAAAACTCACGTTATGGGCTCTCATACCCAAAACTCACATTCTGGGCTCTCATACCCAAGTTTCACATTCTGGGCTCTCACACCCAAAACTCACATTCTGGGCTCTCATACCCAAATTTCACATTCTGGGTTCTCATACCCAAATTTCACATTCTGGGCTCACACCCAAAACTCACATTCTGGGCTCTCATACCCAAATTTCACATTCTGGGTTCTCACACCCAAAACTCACATTCTGGGCTCTCATACCCAATTTTCACATTCTGGGCTCTCACACCCAAAACTCACATTCTGGGCTCTCATACCCAAATTTCACATTCTGGGCTCTCACACCCAAATTTCACATTCTGGGCTCTCATACCCAAATTTCACATTCTGGGCTCTCATACCCAAATTTCACATTCTGGGCTCTCATACCCAAATTTCACATTCTAGGCTCTCATACCCAAATTTCACATTCTGGGCTCTCATACCCAAATTTCACATTCTAGGCTCTCATACCAAAATTTCACATTCTGGGCTCTCATACCCAAAACTCACCTCCGGTGCTCTCACACTCGTAGATGGCCACACACAGGTTGACATATCTGGAGTCAGGGTCATTCTTGGACGGCCGAGTAAATGACTTGCCATACTTGTAGGCACAGGCGATACGCCCGCTGTACCCAGCACTGATGTTGAGTGGTTGACCTGTTGGGGCAATGGGTACACACAATAGCACAAATGTCATGACGAGATGTGATAGCGTAGCCACAGGACTATATTCTCGGGCCGCTGAAGTCAGACAGTCTGTATGGTATAGAACAGTGAGGACGTATCTCCAGGGACTTAACAACTAAGTCACTCCTACCATGCACTAAGCGTGAGTTGGGGCCCAATATAGTCCCTGTAGCCATACACAAACATGTTGATATCACCACGAGAGTTCACACTGTTACAATACGTGAAGCCCCAAACTATGTTATCTCTCTTGAGATAAGCTATAACTTTACTTTATTTTTTATATCTTAGTGATACATTAGTAGAATCATAAATTATAATTAATTCAATTTTCTCCTTTCCCTCTTAATCTTACTTGCCATAGAAACTAGATACAGTCCAATTTTCATAGGAAGAACCTTTCTTACACCCAAACATAATTATAAGAGCTCTTCCAAGTATTCATACGTCGAGTCATATATTTAATACAAATTAAATAATAATAACAATAATATAGTATATCAAAATGGCTCTTTCTTTAAAACTGTACTATACATTTAATTACCTTAACGAGGTAAGAAAGGGAATGCAAATAGACCCAGCCAATGGTTGGAAACTATTCGTGATGAGCGGTATGCGAGCCCTAAAGAACATTCCTGCTCCTCCCAAGTTATGTTTGTAAAACAGTGCAGTATTGTAGTATTCATCACATGTTTGCGAGTACTAACTACCAAGCCTGTGTACTGACCAGTGATGTCTATTGTGGATTCCTGGTCCTTCCGCAGCATCTCCCACTCGCACCAATCGTAGCTGCGCTCGGCAGTCTTGGAAACTTTGTCAACCTTGCACTTCCAGAACCTAACATTACCAAAATTTGAATATATTTATGTTTAGGAGAAAGTGTCGAAAACATATATTGGAAATAATTGAGGACCAAAATAATTATCACTCTCTGGTCCTGCGATACAAATGTGTACTAATTAGATTAATGTATTAGCTCAGTCGATAGCGCGTTTATCTACCGAGTCAAAGATCACAAGTTCGATTCCCAGCATGGCCAAATAAGTTGTCATTGATGAAATGCGGATTTCCCTTTTCACAATGATTTTTACTAAGCACTGCGTCTTACTACCAGTTCGGGTTATACGCTTATGTACTGATTAACCCTAATGGATTAGGAATTGGGAAAGTTGAATTTAGAAGAAGCGAAAGTGCAATTTTGTGGAGGGAGAGTGGAAAACCAATTAAGAAAAACCACTCCCAGTTCACCTGACCGAGATTCGAACCTCAATCTCCCCGTCCTTGGCAGTCTAGCTCAACACGACTGACGTGTTAGCCAACTACGCCACCGAGGCGTGTTTCGCGGTAATGAATTAACTGCTGGGGGGCAGGACGTTGTGGTTTAAGTTATTTTGTAAGTCATGTGCAGATATATTTAGTGGGTCCAGAAAGTGAATGTTCAATACCTCAAATAAATGTTAGGGATGGGTAAAGGTTGGTTTTAGATGAAGTGTATCCACATTTGCATGGAGGGAGAGTAGAAAATCATTTAGGAAAAAAACTACCCTCATTTCCCGGAGCGAGATTCCAACCCCGGTCTCCCAATCACCGGCAGCCCAGTCTAGTGTAAAATCAACGCCTTAAGACTATTTGACCAGTGAATCGGGTGTGATGACGTTCAGCGCTCGTTAGAACTTCGAACGAGTGACGGGAACAAAGAGATGTACCTGATGGTGCTGTCCGAGCAGGCGGTCACCACGATGTAAGGAGCAAAGCACGCCGGGTAGATGGAGGCGGAGCTGAGGTGGCCGGCAGCCGGGGCAGCGTGGACCACTTCCACCCCATCGGGCAAGGGGAGGTCCTGAGTGCACACCTGGACAACGTGGCAACACGCAGTTAGCAACAAGTACTCGGATACGTATAGATATACTCCTCGCTGTGGTTTACTAAATCGAGGATCTCCTCTATAAAAAATAATGTAATCTAAGAAAGCCAACCTGAAAATACTAACCTAACCTAACCCGAGAAAAAGTTTGTAGGAAAAAAGACTGCAAGGGAGGCCATGAAAGAGATGAGGAGATGATAGCAAAAAGTGTGCAAGTGAGAGAAGAAGGAGGGAAGCAATTAAATTAGGAAAAATAGTGGAAGTAGGGATAAAGATGGAGGCATTTTACTAAGCTGAGCCGGTCACCAACTGTAAACAGTCTATTGATGGTAGCCTAAAGGAGCTAATTTATGTTTAAATATGTTTGTGTGTCTGTCAGTGTTTTATGACTCTCGTCTTCCTCCCGATCCAAACCATGGTCTGGCCAAGAACTGGCTTCTAAATAACCTCTCTCTTCATATTATTTTAGTTTTCAGCGCAGTTGAACACGGTCCCGCACCTTGGTGGTGCTGATGACCACGTGGGACGCCTGCACGGGCATGGCGTGCTCTCCCAGCTGGTCCCCGGCAGACATGCTGGCCGACCTGCCCTGCCTCTCCTCGCCATCGTCCTCGTCTTGGATCAGGTGACTGTCGGGGACGTACATCATGCTGCCCGTCAGTTCTGTCCATCGTCAAGAGATGAGGGTCAAACACAAATTTTCGTTTTAGCTATGAATCTCAAATTTGAATAAAACTCTTTTAGAAATAAGGGTTCGTGAAACTTGAAAAAAAAAATTCTTGGCGTCGAAACAAATATCATCTTTGACTTTGCTTTGAAAAAATTGTTTTGATATTGAATTTTTGTGTGCTAGTAAAAAACAGGTCTCACGGAACTTCAGTGTGTGTGAGAAAACTATGACTATTATCTTATAAGTCGAGTCATAGTATAAATTTTCAAGGTAAGCTTACTACCTTTCAGGCAATAATACACGATAGATTTAATATTTTGTATGCCTTTTTTTTT
>CABFOV010007191.1:13207-29917 GCA_902141375.1 Timema poppense | reverse complement strand
ATCACCCTACCATTACACATTAGCGTAAGTGCGTATAACCCGAACGGGTAGTAAGACGCGGTGCTAATAATAATATTATAATAGTTTAAGATATTATTATTAAGCCAGTCGGTACATCTCCACCCAAAATTGCTTCAGACTTTGACTCCACAGCCCTGTGGGAAACTAGCGCACACTTTCAGGATTTCCCTAGTACATATAGTTTCTACCAGATGGTCCGAGCAGCACTAACCAGCTTACAACAGACGCCGGTATTAAGGAATTCATCTTTAAAAGCTTAAACGAAGAACTCTGGTATTTCCTCAGTCCTATCGTCTGACAATGTTATATGCAACGGTAAAATGTCATCTGAAAGGGAAGTTGGGTCCAATATTCGAGGTCAAAGACAGACAGACATTTTTGTTGCTCTTGGAGTGTTTTATTTGCGAGTAAATACGACATATCTCAAGTTAGCTACACTTGTTGGTTCTTTTACTAAAGTTCGAAAGGTTTTTCGTAACAGAGCAAAGTTTAATGGAACAGTTGGTTAGTTGTGTAATGTGAAGGTAAAACACTGCATGGGTGAAATGTAGCGAGCTGTCCGCAAACCTAGTTGACATCACTCACCCGTCTTGTCACTCAGAGCGAGATCCACAGCGTCTGTGCTGGAGTCCAGGTCTTCCAGTAGCTTTGGCGAGATGGTCAACAGATCGCACCCGGCCAACTCCAGGATTTCACCTAAACAGTTAACACAGACGATGATGTCGATATAACTTCAAGCCAAAATGGCCGATGAAAATAAAGGCCCATTTTGTTTAGCTGCTACCACTTTTCATAGATTGTTGTTGTTGAAAGCTGTTGCTCGGTAGTTATTCTATTGTCACAAGAGTTTAGTGTAATTGTTTATAAAGTTCAGAATGTTATGCATTGCAGATTATCATTATTATTATTATTATTATCATCATCACCGCGTCTTACTACCCATTCGGGTTATACGCACTTACGCTAATGTGTAATGGTAGGGTGATTGTGAGATGAAATGGAGGACCTACAGTTTAACGTGGAATCCGAACCACGGTGGAGGCCTGGCATTCCTCACATTCACAAGATGTCTTGTCAGAGGTGAAGGAAGGGTTTGGTAATCAGCAGATTATGATTAAAAATGCATTTATTGGACAACAATAAGACAGACGACAGAATGATAACAACAATTGTGAGCTAATAGTAATAAGACATAAATAGTAGTTATGTACATTAAAGGGGAGAGGGGGGAGGAAGCTATTTTCAAAGTGAATTCATTTTTAAACCTTTACACACTTTTTCTAGGGGTAGGGGACCCCAAAACCCCGGTAAAAAGTCAAGAATCTATACATTTCTGTAGGTTTGGTGGGATTGGCTGGATCCCTAATAGTTTCGGAAACAAGGGGGTGTATTTTGGCTAGTTTCCCATCCTGCAATAAAAAATGTCATCTCTGTTCTTTCCTATTTTCCCCTATCAAAGTGAGGATATCTTTAGGGTGCGGCCTATTTTAAGTTAAACTTGGTAGTTATGTCGGTCTGAGCGGACTCACCAACGTTCCTGAAGGAGGCCCCCATGACGACAGTCTTGTAACCAAACTTCTTGTAGTAGTTGTAGATCTTAGTGACCGAGACCACACCTGGGTCTTCAGAAGGTTTAAACGACTTCTGGTCAGTGTTGGCCACATACCAGTCTAGGATCCGGCCCACGAACGGGGATATGAGCGTCACGCCAGCCTCGGCACACGCCACAGCTTGTGCAAATGAGAATAGGAGTGTGAGGTTGCAGTGGATGTCATACTTCTCTTCGAGCTCCCTGGTGCAAAGAACACAAACCAAACAGTAGGGGATAGAGATACATTGTTTTGGTGAGAGTGGACCTGTTAGACTAGCGCAGTAGCTATGGTGGTGAGAGTAGACCTGTTAGCCTAGCGCACTGTACCATGATGGTGAGAGTAGACCTGTTAGCCTAACGCACTGACCATGATGGTGAGAGTGTACCTGTTAGCCTAGCGCACTGACTGTGCTAATGTGATATAAATTCGACTCACTTGGCAGCCTGTATTCCTTCCCAAGTGGACGCTAGTTTAATAAGGATCCTCTCCTTTTGCACTCCCAGCTCCTCATACAGTTTTACCAGCTTGCGCGCCTTCGCAACACTCCCCGTCTTGTTGAACGACAGTCTATAACATCAAGACAACACGAAGTATATATGAAAGGCAAAATCATGAGCTTTATCTCGATTATAATCAAATTCATTGAAAACCGACACCTGGACGTGGGAATATTGTCCTGTTGAACAACGGCCTGTAGAAACAAGACATCATGTGACGATTATAACACATTTTAAAGAAATGGATAAAGAAACGTAAAAACTTCTTATCAACTAATGGTGAGACCCACCTTGCGTCTACCTCGGTCGAGACTCTGCCGGGGATAATCTTGAGGATCTCTGCTCCGAACAATACAAACAACTTGTCAATGGCTGCCTCTACTTGATCCTCCAGGGTCCTGAACAAACAACACACACACACACACACACATGGTAGCTCCAGGCTGTCAGAGCTTCATGTCAAACTTAATTCTAGGACAGGCACAACATCCAGTTCCCGGTTGTTGATTTATCAACGTGAAAGAGTAAAAACCCATATTTTCATCAGTGATAAATTGTCGTCCATGCCGAGAACCGAACAAGGAACCTTAAGTTCTGTAAGCAGACACGCAACTGACTGAGGTAAGGTGTTATCAGTTTACATACATATATGATAATTACTCTAACGGGGCAGGGATGAGAAAGGAGGCATTTTAGAGGTTATATAACCACATTTGCGAGGAAGAAGAGTGGGAGAATCTTTAGGTGAAAACAACCCTTTCAGTAGACTTGAACCCCAGTATAACACAAGTGACATCTTAGACCATGTGTCCACCGATACGTGACGACTACCCACAGGATCAGTCCTGAGACGGTAATAAAATACAATTGAGTGGAAAATGACAAACTGAACACAAGAATCCAGGGTTTGATTCCAGTGTCCAGGTTGTAATTTTTAATTAAAATGAACAATATATTTTATTTTTATTAAACACATTTTTATTTAAAATTTCAAAAATCATAAAATTACGTCTTAATTATTGTTTTGTTCTTTTGTCCCCAGTCCGGGTTATTTGCATATGAGCTAATTAATTAATGTGTTAAGGATGAGTAAAGTTGAATTTCGAGGAAGTGTACCTGTATTTGCACAGAAGGAGAGTGGAAAAGCGTTAAGGGAAAAAACCACCCTCAAAAGACTCGACCAGAATACAAACCTCTTATCTCCCCGTCATAGGCGGTCAAGTCAGTCTAATGTGAGAGTGACGCCTGAAACCATGCGGTCACTGAAGTGGGTGTCAGTGTTTATTCAGTATCCCTCAGATAAAGTTGTAGAACTTGGACATGATATTGTGTTCGTGTTCTAGATGGTCAATGTAAGTGAACCCCTACAAAGCTCCAGCCCCAACATCAGAGTAAATTTGATTTTGACCTCTCGTTAAAATATCAACATGTTTACATTTATTTTAAGAGTGTGAGTGTGTACAAGGTTACACAACAGCCGGCAACCAACCAACGTGTGCCAAGTGATATGCACGGCTTATCTTGGCCTTGCTACTCCACTCAGAGGTTACATCACTGGGGACTGAACGTTCTGCCCGACAACAAGATTGCCCCCTTCTCTTCTCTCTGTGCACAGGGTGCCTTGTTTAGGAGGAGGGAGGGGTCAAGTTTTATCAATTTTATTTCTCCTCAATGCCCAAGAGTAGTTTATTGGAATTTATAAAACAAGTTTAAAAAAAGGGACGCCTTTAAATTGTCTCAAGAAAGTCAGTATTAGAAAAATTCCAATCAGTCTCCTGTCGCAGAAACTTGTTCAAAATAATAATTTCTGGGTTGGTCCTTGTTTGCACAAGTTTTACATTTTATATCTAGTTCTGTCTTTACAGTTGTCTTAATATTACTTTGTCTTATCCTACCTCTATCTTCTTTTTTTTTTGCGCCGCGTCTTACTACCCATTTGGGTTATATGCTGTTGTACTAATTATGCTAATGATTTTAGGGAGGACTGCTATATTTATGTGAAGTGTACTCGCATTTGTGTGGAAGGAGTGTGGAAAACCACTCTGGAAAAAATTGTTCTCAGTAGGCCTACGCCTGAGCGAGATTCGAACCTCAATCTCCCTGTCGTCGGCAGTCTAGTCCAACACGAGAGTAGCGCGCAAGACCATGCAGCTACTGAGGTCAGCAGCCCTATCTTAATTGGATTTTTTTTTATACACAAACTACTTCCACTCATTAACTCAGTTGGTAGCATGTGTCTACTGAGCTAAGGGACCCCGAGTTTGATTCCTGGCATGGTCGAAAAATTTATCAATGGTGAAATGTGCCTTTACCCTTTCAAAGTGATGAATTAATGGCCAGGGGACTGGATGTTGTGCCTATCCTAGTCTTATGTTAGATTATAAGGCATATGAAGCTATAACAGGCCCATAAAGCCGGTAATGAAATAATATACGTCTTGAATAACAAACTGGAAACAGAAGTAACGGATGTAAAAACTTCTACTCGTCGTAATGATTTCGTCTCCAATTTGCAGAAAATATTTTTTAAGCGCATGTATACATGTAGCTTACTAATTACGCGAATATGTTAGGGATGACGAAGGTTGAATATAAAAGAAGTGTATCCACATTTGCATGGACTTCCAATCAGGGAAAAGCACCCTCAGAACATCCAACCGGTATTTGAAGCCCCGAAATCCCTGTCAGTGGCAGTTCAGCCGCCAACAGTGCGAATGTTCCATTCAACCGCCAAAGCGGGTTTGTAGGAACTGTATTTCCCTTGGATCCTGTTGAGGAAACGACTCACTTGCCCGTCTTCTTGCCATAGGCCACCGCCTTCTCTATGAGGTGCTTGTACTGGGGCATCCCCGCCGCGGAAAGTATCAAGGAAGGGTTGGTGGTTGCATCGGTTGGTTTGTACTTTTTCATTGCTGCAATTAACAGAGAGATAGATAGAAAGGTTACAAACAGTACGGCGAGGTTTTAACACTGATGACAAACGATCTAAAGGCTCTTATCAGAGAAAATAAAGGGACTCAACGAACACCAGCTACCGGTTTCACTTGGAACAAATCAATCAACTTTCTCTTTCAGTCAAAGTAGGTCACTGTTCTAATTAGTTCAGTTTAACTAATCTGTATTGATAAGCGAAAATTAATGTATAAAAAATATATTGTTTTGTTTGTCAACTTGTCTTACTACCCATGAGTGAACTAGATTACGCTAATATGTTAGGGGTCAATTTAGAGCAAGTGTACCCACATTTGCATGGATACAGTGGAAAGCCTGCTCTCAGTACACCCAAACAGGATTCAATGAACGAACTATACCTGATCTCCCCGTCATTGGCAGTCTAGTCTAGTGCGAGAGTGATGGCTTGGACCACAAAGCGGGCAGGTGTGAAGTTAATTGGTTTATTAGACAAGTATTTAAACTCTCACTTGACAAAACTAACTAACCATGCCTCTCATCCAAAAGATTCCTTTCATTCTTTTTTAAAAATTATTTCTTCTATTCAAATAATTATTTGAATGTATAAAAAAAAAATTAAAATGTAGGTTCTAAATTTTTGTGGCATTTCAAAAATAACTATTCCATATACTGAAAATAAAATGTGCTCAGTCATACTGTACTTTATTCACAGAATAGTGCAAACGAGTATTGTTTCGGTTTCAATTTGACTGAATAAGCCAAACTAACCGGTCTTAAGGTCCCTCGATTAGATCAACGCTCTTACAATTCCGTTGTTGGACAAAACAGATGTTACAGGTAGGACCTACATTTACAAACTAGACAATCATGACAATCACTCTATCCGAATAGATCTGTAGTGTGTTTGTCCTTAGAGGACAAACTCTAGATCGTGTGAGCAGTTTATTACAATATTTTGATTCCTGTAACTTCCACAAGTAATCACTATTCATTAACTTAGAAGCGTTTAAAGATCTTACCTTCGAAATCTCCCGTATCGGCAACAACCACCGTATATTTCCTTAGTTGTGCTAAAGAGCTCGACATTTTTTGTTTCTTAGTGTCTGGCCCGTTCTCTGTCATTTCAGTTAACAATGGGAAACGTGAATATACAAAAATGTAAATTTTAGCAAAAGAATTATATTATTACACAATACTTTGACCTCACAGACTCACAGAACACTTGTTGATAAGTGACGTAGAAAACTAAAAAAAAATGTTTAAAGAGGTTAAACTACACTATACTTAATACTCATAGACTATGCATGCAAGCCTATCAGCAGAATTTGGGTATAACAATGAACATCTAGGAGCTAGAGTAGTTGATATTATATATATAAACTCTCCAACACAACTCTGATTTCATACTTCAATACTCATTACTTGATTCATTACTTGACTCATTACTTGATCGAAATTACTGGGTTCTATGATAAAACAAAGTTTTTAACATTTATGGATGATTAATATTAAATTTGTGTTTCAACAATGGCTTCAACTTTTGTACTGTAATTTTCTGTTGCCAGCAGTGCAGTACGCCGATGCCTATTTAATATAAATTACATTGGATGGACAAAATACAGTAGCGTCTCGTGAACAAAATTCATAGGCAATCTTGGAAAGGGTGCCCGGATATAATAAAGTTATGCTTCAAGAAGCTATTTGAAGATTTTTTTTATGTTGCTTGTAGCTTTGAGCATCCTTCTGTTCTACGATTTACATTATTCTGTTATTACTTATTATAGATCTATAATTATTAAGTTTTGTTTGTTAGCTTTCACTGGTACACACATAAAAACAAAAGCACCTGTTAAAAATAAACTCTACAAAATATAAAGCCCAGTTCACACGACACAACTTCTTGTAAAAAAAGCTGTACAAAAAGCGGTGCAAGAAATTGTATATCTTGGTCACATGGATTGCGTACAAATTTTAGCCAGTGACTGTTCAGATGACATTTGTGATTGCATACAATAGTTGGAAAGAAAACATGACGTTTTTTTCCCGTTTTATGAAAAAATAATAATTGAATTATTTGGAAAATATTGGTATTTATTGTAAATAATTTCTTATTCATTCCTAAATATTATGGAAAAAATAAAATTGAATTTTAAATATTTTTTTAAAACAATGAAAACCTTTATATTTGGGGTTTAATATCGATCAATTATTTGTTTGTTTCCAAGCATGTTTTTCTTAAATCCTTCTTTAAAAAAACTGTCTAGCAGACGAAGTTTTCGTGTTTACAACTCAAAAGTTGTAAAAGAAAAATGGCTGATGTAGGACGCGTTCTATTTCCTAAAATTGTATACGAAAAGTTGTGCAAAGCATATCTTGTACAAGTTTTGGTGTTCACACGAAGCTATTTTCAGGCTGAAACATCTTGTACATTTTTATATACCTACAAGAAGTTGTGTCATATAAACCGGGCTTAAAGATGTAGGCACGGGGTTAGTACTTTAACCATTTACTAATTTCCCCTTTCGTGCCATACCAACGCAATATGTTTTGAAAGGGAGGGTTATTGACTTCGGTTCTGGTGGTCACCTCTCGGGCAAGAGAAGTCGTAGCTCGATTGCTTGCATTTGTACCTGACATCCGCAGCTCTTCCCCTTATTTTCCCTCCGAAGTCTATGACGTTACAAATAAGAACTACAATAGCTCGAGCAATGAGATGAAAGTCAGACAAATACTGACCTTAAACCACCACTAGATGGAATAGTGCACGTCTTGCATACATGTTACGGTCACTGCCATATATAGCTATTTTTTTTCAAACCCACTGATGCTTGAATAACATTTAAATGATTAGCAGGTGAATATTTTTGCAAAGATTAAATAAATTAATTATATATCTCTAATCAAATACAAGCAATGCTTGCCCTCACGGGGCTACACTGACAACATATTACAAATTTAGACTGCAATGACTACTGAGCTGCTATTGATGGAGAGTCTAGGGTTCATATCCTGGCTGTTTGCACTGGAGATGGTTTTACTCAATTTCTTAATAATAATGCCGGATAATTCAACGTTAGCTAATTTATCTGTACACAACCATTATACTTTAAAGTAATTAATAATCTGAACTAAGCATTTATATTATAAATTTTTTAAATTTAAACAATATATTGGTTTATTTTGAATAAATATTAATAAAAATAATGCAATATTTATGCTTCATTTTGTCTAGTTGTACTTTTTTTCCTGACTAAAATTTAAAAAGAACCAATAGTTAAAAATAAACCCTGCACATACATAATTACACTGTCCCCTACCAAGTTAGACAAACTGTACATATGGCTCAAAAAACAACTCCATACTTAAGCCATCTTCACTAACTTTCTCCAAACTTCCCTTTTCTGGAATATACACTCCGCTTCAACATCATCCAGACATCGAGTCATACAGTACATGCTCTTTTATTCATGAAATATATTTAAATTTGATTAAAACGTTATCTATATTAAGGCTGGTTTTAGATTTAGTCGGGTTGCCTTTTAACATAAAGTTTAATAATTATTAGCAGTATTGAGATAATCTCCCATTCCAATGTAGAATGATTATAAATAAACGAACCTAGTACAGCTCGTAGGTCAAGGACCATATTATTCAATCCTCTTACATGTTATGTTGGTCATCTTTAGTTCTAGATGGAAAAAATATCGATAGTGGCAGAATTGTTAAAATTTAAAATAAAAATATAATAAATGCAAAATTAAACGATCATAATGAAACCAAGTAATTTCGATTTTTTGGTGGCAGATTCCTACAATAAAAAAGTAATAAAAAAGTCCTTAAAATGTTAAGAAGAAAAACAAAATTAGAAATATAGACTACTGATATTGAATTTTGTAATTAAAACAATATTTAAAAAAGATACATTTTTTAGATAATTTTAAAATAACATTTTTAAGATTTCAACTACCAACGAAATAAACTCACCTGTAAACACTTTTGTGTAAAAGATGGACTGTATCCGAAAAGTTCAAGGCTCCTTAGTCAGACCCTCGAGTTTTAGACCTGATGCAGCACACTTCTCGCGCTGTTAATAGCGAAGACATCACACTTCGAACGGCAACAACCGTATTCAAAATGGCGGAAAATGGAAGTCGGTGCTCTAACAGACGAAACGATAATACTCAAACAATTGCCAGTCAAATACCGCAACCGACACCACGAGAACAGCACATGACTGGTAGTCTTCCGTATCCATAGTTACCAAGACCTTGAGAAGACTGCATAGATATCGTTCGCGACTATTCTGATAGATCTACACTTGGTCACGTGAATGCTAATGCAGCTATCAAGGGCATGAGCCAAGGCGAAGCCGCATAAGTAGACTTCGGGTGAACACTTTACTTCACACTTTACAATAGGTAGCCCAGCTTTGTCTCTTTAAATGAACCCCCAAACATCTGAAGTTTTTGAACTGGAGTGAGGTATGGTGAACACTAAATGATGTAAGGAAACGAAAACATGTCTGTCAGATTGACGAAAGGTCACAGTTTCCCCCTCCAAATAATTCACAGAAAGAGTAGGTTTTGGAACATAGTAGTTCCATGGATAAACTAATTAGATGAAAATCAATCAAGCATTAGAATATCTCAGAATACTGTTACACTTCAAGTACTCTCCCTCTTTCCCTAACATTTAGTTCCGAGAATGCACCAAACTCAAGAGTGAAACTATTGATCTGTGATGTGGCTACTGTATAGTTTGCTCTGCCTAGTTCTGGTGGGGAAAATGATCAAACAGCAGCTAGTGGGAGTTAGTTATAACTTTTTAAAATTATAGTTTAGCTTTTATTTTAGTGGAAAACATAGATACTTTATTTCCATACTTATCTTGTTTTTGAATTTAGCAGGACATATATAATAACAATAATAATAATGTAATTAAGTTTTGCATTAGTAGTTGCATAGCAATTTTAAAGGTGTGTTCCTAAAGGTAAAACTTCACCATATAATTCAAGGTACTACCTAGTGATTTGCGAATCATGAGTGCGCACACTGAAATGGTTGACATAATCTGTGGAGTTTCCTTGTCTCTCGGCTTTAGTGTTCACTACTTGAAGCTTCCTCTATCCTGCTCTAATGCAGATGTAGGAAAGATATCTAGTCAAATTAACATTATACTATTAGAAACACACCGATACATTTTATAAATCCCCAACTATTTCAAGTCCATTCTAATGCTATCCTCCCATTTGCGTCTAGGTATTCCCACTGGTCTCTTCCCATTGGGTCGGCCAGTCAGTACCCTGAACGGTTCTAGATTTTCCAGCTACAGGGTATGTAACTCATCATTATGTTACCTCTTCCCCTAGACTGAGATCATGTAATACTCTCTTTTATCCATGACTCAAAGGAGTCACAATGTTTTGAAATTGGCACACTAATCTCAGCTCATTGGTTAAAAGCACGTTATTTAGTCTGGTCAAGGTGAATATAACCAAACTGAAGTCTGGTATAGTCTGTAATCAGCAACAATACCAGGAACACAAAAACGCTCTGGTTATAAACATCAATCGCAGGTTAATCGCAAAATCATGCCTATATACACCCGTGCCAGTGATGTCAAATTAAAGATTTTGGTACAAAGACGCTTAGTGCCTAAGGTTATGGAGAGGGGGTTGAAAACTTAGATAAATAAGGGTACTTACCGGGCACAGACATGTTTAACGGAATGAACATTTCTTCCTTAGCTGCCGGCGTCGACAATTGTCATTAAATAATATTTACCGCTTATATTTATTAGATAAGAGTTTTCTTATTTTTTGATAAATATTATGGCTTGTGCGGCTTAAGGGAAAAGTTAAACACTGAATTCCCTTTTGATAGTTTTTTTTTAAATTCACTGCAAGAGTAAAACCCTAGTTTCATACTTAAACAAGAAATGTTGGTTTCATTTGATGACATATTATTACATACAGTGGCGGCAGAACTTTATTTTTGTAGATGGGGGAATCTTAAAAAACAATATATTTTTGGCAGGCGTGTACCCCTAAGCTAAATCGAGTCAAGAAAGCTTCCATGATAAATGTTTGAAAATTGAATTCCATTCTAAGTAATATTTGGAGTGCTACTAGCCCAGAAATTTGGATGTCCCTTAGATGATATTTTATTAATAATTAGATGCCTCTATAAACTTTACAGTACAGTTTGTTTTAAAATGTATCTTACTCGAGAATACAAAAGACAAGTGAAATAAACATAGAGGGGGTGGCCAATTATTTCAAGCGGAAGAGGAATGTCCCTCAGTACCAGTACCAGCCTTGCTCGGTGTAAAACAGGTTGTAACTATTTCAGCTGAAACAACCAAGATGACCTTTAACCAAAACTAGGGGTAACTAACTTGGAAGGAGTTGAAAATAATTATTTTATAACTATCTAATTACTGTAGAGGGATGAACTAAAAGGTAACAAACTATTTCATAATTTTATGGACTAAACCCTCACTCCATGGAACTTAACATCTTATGACGAAAAACACACACACAAAATGCTTGCATTGTAACTAATATATTCTGAATGAATCTACATTCAGTACATTCGACACATTTTTAATGTTAATCACAAATCATCTAGGCCTACATTTAAATTTAACAAATGGCTCAAGAGATCATGGTATTTTAACAGACAGACAGACAGTTAATGTGGCGGAGCCCCTCAATTACAATCGTAATCACAATCCTCTGTGGCTTAAACCCTTCAAGGTTGTGAATAACGAGAGCTGTGTCAATTTTTCAGCTTCTCGTCAATGTCCTAGTAAGTCCTTCCTACCAAATACCGATAACGAGAGCCTAGTGTCAAATTTTCAGCATCTCGTCAATGTCTTACACTAAGTCCTCCTCATCAAGTTCTGATAACAAAAGCAGTGTGTCAATCTTTCAACAACTCGTCAATGTCCTGCAGTAAGTCCTTCCCCCAAGTTCTGATAACAAGAGCAGTGTGTCAATCTTTCAACAACTCGTCAATGTCCTGCAGTAAGTCCTTCCCCCAAGTTCTGATAACAAGAGCAGTGTGTCAATCTTTCAACAACTCGTCAATGTCCTGCAGTATGTCCTCCTCATCAAGTTCTGATAACAAGAGCAGTGTGTCAATCTTTCAACAACTCGTCAATGTCCTGTCAGTAAGTCCTTCCCCCAAGTTCTGATAACAAGAGCAGTGTGTCAATCTTTCAACAACTCGTCAATGTCCTGCAGTATGTCCGCCTCCATTAAGTCTGGTTCATAGATTCCACTCAACAGTTCATCTTCCTCGAGCGTTTCCCGCCTGTGTTCTGTTTTCCTCCCGTTTGCTGCCAAGGATGAACGGAACAAATCCTTCCCTACCGTTGACGAGCACAACTGAGTGTCATTGAAATGTTTCTCGTACGCTGGCGATTCCACCCTCATCCCCGCTTCTTGATCCATCACGTTCGAGCTCTCGACGGTGTCGTCATTCGAAGTGTCCATCATCGTGTTGTTGGATGTGTCCGGGAAGATTGACACCGTGTCGTTGGAACTACTCACCACCGAGTTGTCATTGGAGGAATCAGCATTGTGTTCAGATGACTCGTTGGCTAATTTGACCACGTTTCGTCTCAACCTGACTGGTCTAGACCTGGGCAGGGCCGTGGCGACACCACGGTGTCTGCGCAATCTGATTGGTTGTGTTGCGATACTAACAGAGTTCATGTCTGTATCGATTTGGGGTTTCTCTCCTGCCAAGAGTGCGTCTATGGAGGTTTTCAACACTTTGTGGTTTTGTTCGGGTTCGGTGGAAGCGCTGAACATTACAGGAGAGTGTGAACGCTTCCTGCTGGGACTTTTTTCAGGCGAGTCACTGGTACCAATCCCCTTCTCTGCTCGTATCTGTTGCAGTGTCTTGACAACGATGTGGTTGATATTGAGGTTGTCCTGCCTGTCCATGTACATCGGAGCCAGCTCGGTGAGGCGCGGGGCGAGCAGCCTCCTTAGACGCGCACGCAAGTCCGACGAGTCCTCACTCTCGTAGTTGTAGAGCGCGGCCTGCTCCGCCTGGACCCGCTCCAGACGGATTTGCTCGAGTGTCTTGACGACAGCCGTCAGCTTAGTGGGGGTGGAGGTGGGAGCACTCTCTGTGTCTGATTCTGCAAGAACACGCCAGGACAAAAATTAGCGGGAGTAACAAAAATTTCTAACTCAAAATTTATAATTTTAGAAGCTTGTCGAGGAAAGTAAAGTGAGGAAAATGGACCGAACTTGGCCGTGGCTGTCTTGTGGTATGCCAACACAAAACACAAGAAATGATTGTTCTTGCATTGAGGTAGCTAACCACAATCACAGGCATTTCATTTCCACGTTAAACGAAATTCTTATTTAATGAGTCCATAAAACAAAAAAAGATAACTACTTCGAGAAAAACTGTCCCTCATGAATGGTTAATATCTTTTACTATAATTTTAATATCTTTTTGAAAAATGGCAAAAAAAAAGTTTTTTTTTCCAACAAATATAATCTTTATTTTGTGTATTCTTGCAGATCAGTCATCGAGCCATGCAGAGAAACAGACAGTGCTTGAAGAAGTAAGTCGAGTTTTATTGATCGGGTTGATAAAGGCCTTCTTCCATCACGATACTTTTGACAGAAACAAGCAGAGTTGTCATCCAAATTGCGCAGTAATAAACAAATCATAAGAAACCACTGCGGCAGTATGGATGACAACCCGCATAGTCCGTCGAATGGTTAGCTTATGTCTGTACAAAATATTACAGTTCATTTACTGAAATAAATATTTTAAAAAAACATCCATTTGTAGTAAGTAATTTTGTTTGGGTTTGAATTAAAACTTTTAAAAACAAAGCAAAAAAACATAATGACTTGATTTAAGTACTCCACTCCCAAATAAACCATCCCTTGATGTCACCGACAAGTTGACCTCTCGGACAGAGACCAAGAGAAGTGCGTGTCACCATCAAGAGAACGTTAAAAGCTGACTCAGGTTACAAATGACAATGTTCATTGATTGGGAAATATAGAGGTTTGTAAGGAGGCATGAATCTTTTCTAGAGAATTATTGCCGACAGGTATGATATTCTACTTGTAGAGTGAAGTGGCACGATGTGAAATATTGCCGACAGGTACTGGTATCATGCCAGTTTGAGTTTGTTTTCGCAGTGTTCCATATAATGTCCTACTGGCTGTACCATAGTGTAATATTTCAAGGTGAAGGGAGTGTACATTAAAACACAACCAGTGTATGTTCTAATAACGCTAATGTGTTAGGTATGAAGAAGTTTAAATAAGTGTACTCACATTTGCGTGAAGGTAGAGTGGAAAACCACTTAGTAAAAACAACCTTAGTACAGCAGACATAACTTAAAACATACAATAGTTTAGCTGTCAAACAAATACTTCTTGAACCTACAAACTCTAGTGAGTGGCAGGACCTTACCCAGTGAAGTAACCTCTTAACCCAAATTTAACTCTCATCTAAGTATTTTATTTTAAAGTAATTTTTTGTTGTTGTAAATCTAAACGTGACAAGGAACAGAACAAAAGATGGTCGTGGTTTTATTAATAAAATGCAAGCGTGTGTGCGTTTAAAGCTACTCTGGGGACAAAAGGGGCATGCAACAGTGGAGGAAATGGAAATGGCTTTATCGCGCCACGTGGCTGTCACAACTGTACCTATATAATGTAACCCCACTCCAGAATGGTAACACACACTCTTTCCTTTGCACGTCACAATGGCGGCTGTTAATGTCATGTCCAACAGGTTTTGTATCCAATCTAGTTTGTGAAAACGCTTGACCTCATGTGTCTCAATGAGAGATTGACAAGAGTGAATCCATAGTACACTGCCGTTGAATGCATTGACTGTCAAGTGTTTTAGAAAAATGTCTCATTTACAACCACTACTACTAATACTGCTATTATAAATGTACAATACAAATACTCATAACAAGCTAACATTATACAAGGAGCTGACACATTGTTACAACAAACCAGTAGCAACAACTGTTATAATAGATTCCAACAATGTTGTCAAGTAACATGCCAAATACAACAATATTTTTTGTACAAAGTCATCACATTTGATATTTGTTTGTTCTAAATTTTTTTTATGTATATAAAACACTACAAACTATAAATATAATTTCAGTTGTATATTAGCGATGATAGCGCTAACATTTGTGGATAAAGGGTGTAATGCGTTCAGCACATTGTACCCTCCAGTCATTATACTCAGTTTTCTAGAATGGAGCCGCTACTTCTTTATTCACGTTGCTCCTCATTTGTCCTCACGAAGCAGAGTTGACCCAAATAAATAACTGCTACATGTTTAATAACTTAATATACATACACCTATGTTTGGGGGAGGGGCTGGGGACAAGGGGGGGCGATATCCTCGCTCTAAACTAAAAACAAACTTGAAACAAATATATTAACTATTCTCAGAACCAAATAAAAGTTTGAATATATTTTGTTAGTTGTTTGATGCATAAAACATATTATAGAGTGCTTATTTATAAAATGTATGTACTAAAAAAAGTTTTCTTGTAAAATTGTTTGCAATGTTTTATTCCGAATTGATAATTCAAGAAACCATATTTGTTTTTTAATACGGATATTGGTTTGAACTGTACTGAACAGCCGACATTGGCAATAAATTAACATAAATGAAATATTTTTTATAGACTATGCTTCGTAGTATTCAAAGCAGGAATTTTTTAAAACGTTTTTAAACCTATCCCACCCCTAATCTATATTTTATTTAGTGTACCCTAAACTATAAAAGGTCTGTAATGGTCCAGTTAAAGCACAAAGTGACGACATGACATGGAGCAAACATTTTAATTTAATTAACAGGTCCAACTATTGCTGCAACAAAAAATGTAACATAAAATTAATAAAACTCAATCTTGAGAGTATGTTACTGCAACTCTTGTATCGAATCTGGTTCACTTCTTCGAGCATTGTTGCACATTTCTTGATACTTTCGCTAAAAGTACGGGTGTATTAAGTTACGAGGTTTAACTAGGACATAAATGTATACAAAAATAACTCAATGATGACAACCATAGTTCTTCGTTATCTGTCTATATTGTTTTGAATACTAACCTAAAAAAGCACCAAATTATGAAAACCGGCAAAGGGAAATGGATATAACTTAAGGGTTGAGTGAGGAAACTTATTCCTGAATATATTTTATGAAAAGAAAATACGTTTATGAATATGGTTTCACATGTCATCCTGTGACTATGTGATGGAATAACAAATTTAACGCCTCTCTTCTGAAGCTTAAGATGATTTTAACACAAAGATTATTATGATTTGTAAAAGATCTTGATTAAGTGGCATACTACCAAATTTAATGTTACTGTTTGCATGTATTAAATAAAATATAAGTTTCTTTTTGACTTAAGATAATAGATCATATTTTGACAACAAACACCTGAGCTTATCTGATTACCAAACCCACCCATCCTTCACCTTTAACAAGACATCTTGTGAATGTGGGGAATGCCAGGCCTCCATCGTGGTTCGGATCCCACGTTAAACTGTAGGTCCTCCATTTCATCTCACAATCACCCTACCATTACACATTAGCGTAAGTGCGTATAATCCGAACGGGTAGTAAGACCCGGTGCTAATAATAATAATAATAATAATAATAATAA
>CABFOV010007191.1:0-12278 GCA_902141375.1 Timema poppense | reverse complement strand
CCCCCACGCTGTTTAAATAAATAAAACTAATACTGGGATTTAAAAAAAAATTAAAGTCTAGGTTGAAGTTCTGTTATATTTGGAAGAAGGCACAGGAAAGATGGATAGAAACACACAAAATTAAAAAAACAAACACAACATGGCTTTTTCGATGAAAAGAGGAACACAGTTTACACTTCACACTGCTGCCACTGGACAAAGAGGTAATGGCTGCCTCTTGAAGAAAATCGATCGCTAACACACAAACACCCGACCTGTATAGGTTTCATTCTATCGGAACTTGTCAGGAGGGAGTGCGAAATGTGGAACACAACTTCCTAAAAGAGGCAACCAAAAAGCACAAAAGAGAGAAAAAGGAGAATTATAAAGAACGATAAAAAAAAAACATCCAATTTCCATGTCCTGTGTTTGTCTTTTATTAATTTATTTTACATGTTCCTATTCAAGAATCCTAACATTCTTTCATTGAAAATAAGCTGATGCCAAAGCTAAAAATAAATCTATTCTACTGTTAGTTTCCGAAGTTTTGAATAAATTAATTTTTAAACTAACCAAATATTTAAGTTCTGTAAACTGTGTTAAAAGTAAACTTGACTGCACGCACAACATACACGCAAGCACGCACAACACACACAAATACATTTTACACGCATATCTTAGAGACTGAATGTACACAAAATAAGTATGAGAACGTTTCAAAATAATTACAATCCGTTCACATGAGAAATTGATTGAGCATAAATACTTTCAAAAAATGTACACACTACAGTTATAATACATCAACCTTGTCCTCCTTAATGGTCGAGGAGGAACGTGGTTTAAGAAACAGAAAAACACAAGAGACATGACAAAAAAACAAAACCTATTCCGTGGTTGAAAATATATTGCACAGCAGACAAAAAAGAGAAACCATCGAAGATATTTACATTAAACTTGTGACACGCACTTCTCTGTTTTAATAATAATAATGATAATAATAATTTAAAGAAAAAAACAAAAACAAATTCTATATTGTACAAATATGGCTGATTGATTTATATTCCACTAAACACTGCGGGCAAAAGTATCTAAAAGGTTGCTGACGGTAACAAATCAAAATAAAATAGACTCAATTATTTGAGGTCACATTAACCGAGACAGAACATTTTTCTTAAATACTGAATTATAGTTAAACTCTACAATATAATTGTCTGGAAACTGTACATAATAATAAGTTGCGAACACGTCGTAAAACGAAAGTGGAGACCATGATGAGTTATATTAATCCATAATTTAATTCCGAGGCAAAGCAGACGAGAGTATCGTTTGCGTGTTTTGTATCTCGTAAGTTAACGCTCCACTTTTTAAAACCCTATAGTTACCATATCTAAACATAAAAAAGTTGATCACACTAAAGAACAAAACCTTACTTAACACCATTTGCCAAAAAGGGGGGAAAAATCTTTACTGTTATAGTTTTAAAAAGGGTATGTATGTATGTTAAATTTTGATTTCTCCATATTTTTTTGCAGGGATTACTACTACTGTAAATAAATATTGGCACAATACCACACAAAACAAAAGAGATCTAGAGGTTGGATGTTTTTTAGTTGTGATTTTCTGAATTGAAAATATTTAATCTAGTATTTAAAAAAAAAATCAATTTCCCCGCCTCCCCCTATCGCAATAAACCCTTATTACTATTTTTTTGTTGCAAGTGTGTGAGTTAACCCAATCAGCAGGCAGCCCGAGAGCCAAATAAGTATTTTTATTTTGTCATACAACCCATTCAGGATATTTATTAAGAGTACGGGAAGCACCAAATTTGCTTGAATATGCACCAACTTCGTCAATCAAGTTGGATGATGGTAAAATATATTTTTATCATTTTGTGCTGTTATTTACACGAGAATAAACTAATAAAATCACATGTTGTGATGAAAACTAAATTCATAATCTAAGAGCGACATATGTTAGTCATGTTTGCTACTGTGGATGTGTGAAAACCACGTTTTCAATTTGAGACGATACCAAAATAACTTTCTTTTCTCATCTCAATCGAGATATTTTCAAGTTTCACACATACGTCCCTATTTGGTACATAGCATTTTGTAGTTGATATTTAATAGTACAAAGTTATATAGATGTTCCCGACATTAAATATTGTATTAAATAATCAAACTTTGATTTCGCTTTAAGATTATTTCATATATTCGATTTGACTTTAATTCAACCAATTTGTGAGAGTGGAAAACTATTTATGATGAGCCCCCCCCGCCCCCCTCGAGTACATCTGACCAGAATTTAAAACCTGCTCTCCTTCTTATCTCTTAACAATGATGCAGGTGTAAAATGTTGTCAACCCTTTTAGAACCTTTGCACCGCGTTTATAAGAATTATTCAGTGACACAATCATTCATAGCAATGTTTTCAACTTTGATCACCAACTGATTGACACATTGACACCCTCTCTAAGCCTTGTTTATCCGTAGATTGCGGCAAGCTCAGTTCTTTGTTACACGTGGGAGCACCCCCGTAACAAGAACAACAGAGTGTCACTCGCCGATCTCAGAGATAATGTCTCGTCAGTCTACCACAACCTCACAATGAAGGTTTAGTGGAAATGTTTTAAGGAACCCCACCACAAACTCAATTAAGGCATAAATCAAACATTCACAAGTAAAACNAGTATATTAAACAAATATTACTTAATTTTCATGTGGTGATCAAATAAATTTATTGGGCAGAAAATGTATGACCAACAAGTTTTGTAAAACCAAAATTTAACAAGATTTCATCTTTAGATTGTATCTAAATAAACAAGAGAAAATATAGTAATATCAATGCATTCCTTGTCATCAAAGAGAGAAAAATCGCAACTTCACCGGGATGTACACTTTTTTTTTTAAATATATATATATTATTGTTGCGAGTTTGGCCACACTGCGCCCGAGTCGAATGAGACAATGTCGCAGACGGCTAGTAAAGACGCATACCTTCCTCGAAGTTGACAACTAGCGGATCAACAGGTGGACTCCCGTAACCGGCCTCGCCCCCCTGGCTGACCCGGCGGGGTCCTAGTCGGGTCGTGTCCAGGTCTGTGTTGCCCATGCTCTCCTCGTATGAGCCCGACTCCACCACCACTGGAACACATATGAACTCATTCGAACACAGGCCCAAGGGTGAGGTTATGTTACAACCAAAGTCAGAAAAACAAAACACAGCTCTCAAAGCGCAAGGTAAGATACAGCAGCCCCGTGGCTTCTTTGGCGCTGACTTACAGCTCACAGCTGACTTATGACAGTCAACATTTAGGTATATATCTAAATTTTGACTGTCAGAAGTAACAGCTGCTGAACACATGTTTTTGCAGATCATATGGTTTGGTGTAGGGATACATAATTTGCTCTGGTAACTTTTCAAAGCCGTCAGCTGTCAGCACCAAAGAAGTCATGGGGCTACTGTATGTCTTATTTTCCAAAGCTCAAAGTGAAATGTCAAACTGTCACAGCTTCATAAGGTGGAGAGTAGGCTAGTGTGGTGACTGGCTCTTGGTGTTCTTAATAGAGCACGGCGAGCGATAACAGACAGTGCTTCATAAGGCGGAGAGTAGGCTAAGTGGTGACTGGCTCTTGGTGTTCTTAATAGAGCACAGCGAGCGATACGAGACAGTCAGACACTCGGTTTCCTTTACCTGACCAGAGTTTTTAAATCCCAATCTGTAATAAAATATATATGAGCTATGTTTGCCAGTTTCAAGATATTTGTGGAATATACACCGCCATTTATGTGACAGCAAACTCCTCGGGAAAGCAACGGTAGCGATCTGCCAGGTTCAAACCCTTTTTTAAATACTCCCTTTCTTTTGTAATTTTGGGTTTACAGGTCATATTTTCTTGATGCATTAATTCTTTAGGTATTAAATATAGATTAAACATATTTGTAGACAATATCAATAAGGAGTAGGCAGAGGACAGGGCTCATTGGCGGTCTAAGTTCACTGACAAAAGGAATGGGCCCATCATAAAACAAAAACACCTGATAATACGTATTTTATAAATGTATTAATACTCAAACATGAATGTTTTCAACACAAAGTTGTCTGGTTGTAAGATACATATTCCTGGTGAGACTGCAACTACGCTGGAGAGGGTTGCGTTGGGAGGGAGCAGCTATTACTTCTGGAGAAGGTATTTATGAGTCGTCAACATTATATTTAGCAGATTGTAAGAGTTTATTTGGTAAATACATCACTTTTAGCTTCCATCTGTGACAGGTGTTTTTTATGTAAATTTAAAATAATTTTTGTTAATTTTTAGGTCATCGACGTTCTGACCCTGATAATTAGTAATATAATTTTGTGTTCCTTATCAATCTCCCTACCATTAGCTTAATAAAGTCTTATAAAACTTCTAACAGCTACAATCTAATTATGTTTTCATCATCATCATCATGGAAACCCTGGTAGGGTGTTTGAGAACAAGCTTTCTCCAACACTGTCTATCCGGGAACATTTCCCCTCCGAGAACTATTCTTTCTTCTCTACACCGTCCTTTAACACCTCCTTCTGGGTCAACCAATTGGTCACCCGCCCTCTACCCTTAGTTCCATGTATACACGTCATGTTCTTGCGATTTCCATTCTTCTCACATGACCGAACCAATTGAGTCTTAGTGACCTTACTCCTTCCCTCCTAACTTGTCTCTCATGTCCTCGTTCCTTACTCTCTCTCTCTCTTCTGCAGGAATGTAATTTCACATGCTTGCCGCTCTTATTTACTGTGCAAGAATGGGACAAGGTAGAGACTCGTCTTGGCTCTCCCTGGCCCCTTCTCGTCCCACATTAACTGTCCTGACCTGGTGGTCACTCTGGTGAGTACTTCCTGCTTTATGGCGCTCTTACAGGAGACCACAGCCCCTAGATATTTAAACTCGTGGAGTTCTCCTAGATATTTGTAGCATTTGGAGTTTACATTACTGATTTTCAATGCAAATGTCTTTGTTCAACTCAAATCTTATACTTTTTGAACTTGGAGACCCACTTATCCAGTCGTCCCTGTACTTCTCCCTCAGTGTTTCCCCAAATCGCCACGTCACCCGAGTATACCGGGATATTTAGCTCTTTGTTCTCTTATCGTTTAGTGTATTTTAGTACAGCATTTATGACTGTTACAAACAGCAGTAGGTAAAGAGCATTTCTTATGATCAGACCACTTTGAGCTGCCTTCTTCAATTTGTTTCAAATTTCCTGGAACTCACAGTTTATCTAAACTCTTCCAAAGCACCGTTCTCGGATGCCTTTTCCAGGTCCAAAAGCTCGATTATCAGATCCTTACCTTTCTCCCGAAACTTCTTCGTTAACATCCTTAGAGCAACAATCAGGTCCGATGTACTGATAGCCCAGAATCCATGTTGTTCCTCCCCTAGGACAGGCCCAATAATGGCTATCACCTTTCCCTCAATAGTTCTTTCCATGATTGTCAAGCCACGGGAAAGTAGTGTGATGCCTCTTTGTTGGTGCATTTCCTTCTGCTCCCTTTCCTGAACAGTGGGATAAATTGCCGAATCACGGTGGACTAATGTGGACCTACTAGAGTGTGGACTAATGTGGACCTACTAGAGTGTGGACTAATGTGGACCTACTAGAGTGTGGACTAATGTGGACCTACTTGAGTGTGGACCAGTGTTGCTCAGGACTCTAGCACACGGACCAGTGAAATATCTGTTGTTGCGTAATACTACTACTAATAACAAACAAAACATTGATTCTGACAGAATATGTTTCAAGTACCTACGTGAATAAAAGACATCTCACAATTTTGAGGAAACCAGACCTTGACTAAAACCTCGCCTTATAATCAGGTATACGCAGCGTATATGTTAGTAGTGTTTTGTTTTAACACACTATGGGAGTTCGAGAGATGTGTACTCACAGTCTTTGCTGCGATCGTGGTCCGCCGGGCTCGCGGGGGCCTCTCGGGGGCTCTTGTGTAAGAAGGGGCAGTGTTGTTTGCGACAGCCCATGGGTTGGTTCTCCCAATAGCAAGGGATCATCTTGCGGTTCTTTCTCAGCTCCATGTGGCGGAAGTTACAACGAGTGTTGAGGCACTTGCCCTGTTGCCAGAACGAGCACATGGTCTCACAGCCCAGAGCCGAGGGTTCGTGGCGGAACGTGCACCCATCACTCCTGGAAACAAGGCAACACCGGGGTTCACTCGTGACTCCGAGAGAGGGGCCCATGACACTGGTACTCAGGACCTAAGGAAGAGGTGCTCACCTTGAGGCAGGAAGAGTAGTAGTAGAAGTAACAATCGTTGTTCTTCTTGGGTGTGTCCATGGTCAATGCTGCCCCTCTGTGAACACGACAACAAACCAGTCACTTCCTGTGGTGATATTCACTACCCTATAGCACCTAAACAATCATCTCATCAGTTTTTTTCAACTCACTTCATTAACCTGTATTCGGCTCTAGAGAAGGTCGACAATATTTTATCAATACAAAATTCCCTGCTTTACAGAAAGAATGTATATATTTACAAACATTTCAAAGAGTCGGTAATATAAAGAAATGTAGTTTCATTTTTCATGAAATTGATAGGTAACCTGGCGGTCTAGGGGTAAGGTATCGGACTTCTGTGCTGGGGGGTCCGGGGTTCAATCCTCGGTCCCGGCACAGATTTATCTGATTACCAAACCCTTCCTTCACCTCCGACAAGACATCTTGTGAATGTGGGGAATACCAGACCTCCACCGTTGTTCGGATCCCACGTTAAACTGTAGGTCCTCCATTTCATCTCACAATCACCCTACCATTACACATTAGCGCAAGTGTGTACAACCCGAACGGATAATAAGATGCGATGCTAATAATAATAATCATCCTGAAATTGATGAGTATGTCATCTGATTGGTGTTTTAGAAATATAGTAGTTTAAACCTTGACTGAGGCATGCATCCAGTTTTTACTCAAATGAAACCATCGTTTCAGGAGAAATGAGGGGAGAAGGGGAGGCAAGACATGTTTGTATCAGCATTCTTAGTGTACGTTTTCTACAATGCAAAAGCCTACTATTTATATAGCTTGCAATTTAAATGTCCCAAATATTCCAGTACTTTTTGTAAAAAAAAAACAACCTGTTTTTCCAGAAAAAAAAACCCTTCAATCAAAGAGCCCTAAAAGATTAACAAAGCTGTCCCTCTAATTATTCAATAGAATGGTTCAAACATTTGCGTTTGATATAAAATGAATCACAAGAGTTTATCTTATTTTAAAATTCATAGTTCAGAGAATATTTGCTCGACTCATCTATTTCACAGGGTATCGCGAGACACTATAGTCCACTCCAAAGTTCAACCACGCTTTGAACATCTTGCTTATTTATGTAGAAAACTGTGTGTTTATTATAAAAACAAATTTAATTGAGCTTAACCTAATTTTCCGTGTTTATTAAAATTTAATCAAAAGGTAAATATGGATGAATTAATTACCCATTCAAGCTAGAGACTAATTATTTCCATGTAAAGTTGTCCTGTATTGGTTGTATCTTGTGGCAAGAAGTAATCATGAGAACGTGCATTTGAACTGTATTTAAAATTAATTAACTTTAATAGTTAAATTTAACTAGCCAATGAAAATATTAAGATGACTTAACTTTTTTGTCTTATGAAATAGTTTGGCTAGTAACGGACTTTTTTTTATTTGTAAAAATATAATCCAGTGATTAGAGACTACTAATCAAAACATTTTGATTTTTTGTTTTATTTTGTATTATTAATAATAATGTGAAGAAATGTTCTTCTATCTAAAAATATAGTTTCTCAAAATAAAATGCAAACATTCTCTTCTTGATAACATTATCACCCATGTCCTTAATATGCTGTGCTTGTACATAAGCACACAGCCCAAATGGGTAGTAAGATCCGGTGCAAAAAAAAAACCACTCGTTTAAACAATGGACTTGATTTTATTAGGTAATTCAAATAGGCTGTAGGTGTAAAGTAATTAGCAATAATATTCTAGCTGGTGATAGTTAAATTATTTGTATTGTATTTAGAGATAATGCATCCTTAAAATTAGAAATTAAGACTAGTTGAATTATTTTAAATTCATCTACAATGCCTATTTTAATTGAAATATGATATCTAAATATGGGAATAAAACCTGTGTCCAAATGTCAACTAAATTTAATGTAATTAAAAAGTGCAGTATCCTGGTTAACATCCATATCAATGATAATTTTGATATAATAGAGACAAATGCCCAACACAAAACTGTAGTTTTGTATGTTCATAACCTAAGGTAAAATATACAAGTTCACTTTAATATGAATAAAGCTGTATACAATAATGTTATCATAATCAAATCCAGCGGCAACAGCTGTTATCTATACACATATTTTAAAATATGTTAAGAACAACATTTCTAACTCTGATTTAATTTATTTTAAGTTGTCAAAAACACTTGAATACTTCTAACATATCTAGCATATGACTTAAATCTAAGTGAACACGAGTGACATTTCTATGTGTTGTTACAAAATTAACACCAGACATTACAATAATATATAACACACAATTGTAAAACATCTGTTTAAACTTGTTATTTATTTTCTTACGTGAATTTTCCACCAAGGGCGTCTTGAAATATTGGATTCTACTTGGTTCCGGAATAAAAATATAGACCTTTCCGGATAAATCGGTGGATGGGGATGTTCAGAAATGCACTATTTGAAAGTATACTTTGTTACTTATTCCCGATTTAATACAACTCTATGACATATTTGTCCCAAATATAATAAAATAAAAAGAATTGTTTCTAATGTGTTGATTATAAAGTGAAATGTATATATTTTTCCCAAGATATAAATTATATATATTTTAAATAATTTTGTGGAGATGCTTAAAAGAGTTGAGATTTTTTAAAGAAAGAATTTAAATTGACTTACGTAGACACAAAAATTGCCTATAGCTAAGATAGATACATTATGTGTAATAATTTTAAAAATCTTTAATCAAGAATATTTAATCTGCGAAAATGTTCTGATTTTTAAAATTTGTTTAAACAAAATATAGCATTATTTTCTAACTTAATATAAATAAAACAATTCCATGTTGATTAATTGTATAAGATACGCCATAGTAACCAAACTACCTTTCTGGATAAGCAAAGGAAGCATGTAAAAATAATTTAAATTTAATAATAGTAATGTTTTATTATGATAGCAATACATTAATTCCCGCTAAAATGTTTAAAGTTTGACTATTTATAGTTGAAGAAACCATGTCATATTTATTTTTCAGGTGAAAATACCGGTTTGACTATTTTCCCATCAACCGTTAAAATAATGTAACATAGATCACATTACTCTAGAATGGGTACCTTTAATTACGCTATGGCTGATCTCTATTTCAACATTGTGGAACAAAGCAAGCCAAACTGTTTCCAACTTTCAGGATTAGCAGATGGTACTTCTCAAGATTAAAACATACATTAAAACAATTTATTTTTTAGTATTATTTTAAAATTAAAATGCAATAAGTTCAATATTATATCAAAATAGTCCCAGAAGATGGCCTAGGCTGTCTGGGATTTAAAACATATAAATAATAAAGAAAAATATATCCTTGGCCTATTTTTCACGCCGTGGCTTGGTAATATATAACCTTAGGCTAATAACACACATTTAAAAATACTATTCTGTATTTCCTCAATATGTATCTTGTTAAATTACATTTGATCAAAATCTATTTAAGTTTAAAGTCAATTATCACGATAAATAATGATTTAAAAATCTTTAACTTAACTAATTAAATATCTGCTAACTGAGCAAGAGAATAGCGATAGCTTGGAATTTATAAATGTTATGGAACTTTCAGATTGAGGAAAACCTGAGCCTAGAGCGCAGCACCTCACATATTTTAGACAGCAGACTACTAAATTACGCACGTTTATTCATTGTTGCCATTATTAACGAGCAGCTTTTTTGCTACTAGATTACCCAAGCATCGATACTCCCCCTTTCTTCCATGCGGGAACAGTTAAACTGCATTTAAGTACTGCTACATACATGACTATATTTGCTAGTAGCATTTGAGGGCGAGTGTTTTTTTTTAAACATATGGACCTATTTTGCAAAGGTATTTTTTTAAGACAAAAATGACCATAAAAATCAGACAAAATAGAAAATAACACCCATAGTCCACCTCACAAGGATTAAACCCCGATCTCTTCGTCCAACGCAGCCTGATGAGTGTGATGCTTTAGACCATCCACCTACTGAAGCAGGTTTACTTTTTACTACATTTAGCACTAATTCAGAAAAATATATTTCCCTCTAACCAAAGAGAGGTTTAAGGATTAAATGTTTCAGTTGTAGATAGTACACTTTTACAACAAGATTTTATTGCTATGCCCTTGCCCTAAGCTAAAGTGCATGACCTTTATTTCCCTTCTGACAACCAGATGGCAACACCCTGTTATGAATTGTTTTTATCGTGTCTTACTACCCATTCGGGCTGTACACTAGTCCCCATCGTCGGAAGTCTTAGTCTATTGTGAGAGTACCGTAGCGTGTTAGACCATGCGGCCACCGAAGGAAGTACTTATGTTGTTGTTGGAATCTCTGTCCAACTGCACAAAGATAACATCTACCTCCGTTAACATTCAGCCAGAGCGAGACAAACTTAATGCTACACCCAATACCACTTCTGCGTGATCTACAAGTCTTAAGGAGAAAATCTTTCTTTTCTTTCGATGTAAACTTTTTCCAAATCTCAAAGCTTTCAGTTAAGCCGGAAGATGGTGTTCACGGGTAGGGAGAAGATACTGGCTAAATCGACAAACCAGCATTACCTGTATATTCAAGGGAAGATTGACAACGTTTTGCCCCAAGAGTAACCGTTCAGTTCCCTTGGAGATGATATATTCGGCGTAGTGATATCCTGGAGCAAGTCAAGTGAGCCTCAATCATTTTTTTATTTTTTTTGGTAGGATAGATATCAAAGAAAGGAGACAAGAAGAGGTTTACGAACTATAGGAGAATAACGCTGATGTGCCCCTGCACAAAATATATTTGGGAAGATACTGGAAAATAAAATAAGAAGGAATAATGAATGGAAGGAAGGCGGAAGAAAAACAAAGACTACAATAGACTTAATCTTTGTCGACCGACAGCTGATGAAATGATGGTATGAATTTGGGAAAGACTCTGTAATGGTATTTATGGATGTGGAGAAGGTATTTGATAATAAGGATAGAAATAAAGTTTGGAAAGCGATGGAGGAGAACTAAGGGGAAAGAAGAATGGTAATAAAAGTAAAGAGTACGAGTTAAGAAGGAGAAGTTATGAACAGAGTGGTTCCAAATAAACTGAAGTGAAGCAAGAGAATGAATTCTCACCACTACTCTTTGTAATGGTCGCAAATAAATAGAGTGGCAAGGAAAGTCGAGGAGAAGGGAGAGGCAAAAGAAATACAAATATTAACTACAACTCTTAGTATGGAAAGTGATATGTTTAATAAATGGACTTTAAAGACATTATTGACATGTTTGCCGCAAAGAAAGTAAGGAAGGTTTGTATATAATGAGCGTTTTCATTAAGTCTTTATATAGTCTACTTCCTTTTACTTTGTTATCATATGAATGAAATCAGTTACATTTTTTACCTTTCCTAAGACATGCTATGATGTCATTTACATGGGTTTATGGGGTGGAGGTTCCCACATTGTATGCCCCCCCCAAGGTCACCACATGCGTGGGAAGAATGGAATGAAGGAACGGAATGAAGGAATGGAAAGAGTGTTGGATGAAATTTATCATGGTGAAGTTTGAAACTGATGGAATTGACAAGGAAGAAGGTAAGGCCAAGTTGAGCTATAAAATTGGATGATAGAGCTGAGAAAAGTACAGAACGTAAAATATATTGAACGCATGATTGAGGCAAAGGGTGGGGGTAGAGAGGATCCATTAGATGAGGACAGCAGGGGCGACCATTCCGTTATGGCATGTCAACACACTGCATTTCTATGGAATGTCACAAGAAATCAACAATTCACATCGTTTTAATAGTCTATTTTAAAAAACTCCATGCAAGTGTATTGAAAAGTAACACGACACAGTGGAATTTTATTTATTTAAATAATTTAATATGTTTGGAACAAAATTTACAGGTTAGCTGTGCATTGATACATTATTTACAAATAATCTTCTCTGTGGGCCAGTTTCATAGTCAGACCTAGTATGCTTCAAGTGCGGCGCTACACGGAATTGGCCCATTCACTGTCTGCTCTAGGTAGGTTTCG
>CABFOV010007190.1:18523-29918 GCA_902141375.1 Timema poppense | reverse complement strand
ATAATTAATCAAGTGTATGTATGTACAAGGTATTAATAATCATTCACGAGATCAGGAGTCACGAAAGTGACTCTATTCTCGACCACAAATATAGCCCTTTCGCAGACAACCTGGTTTGGCGTAACTGTCAAGTCAGAAGTTCTGAGTCGGGCAACAGTCGAACGGCGGACGGGCACTCTTGTCAGGATCTTGTCCTCGGACGCACGTAGGTGTCCAGGATGGTTTTAGAAGGTACAAAATTCCCTTTTGGCAAATGTATATAGAAATTCTTTTGGGCGAATTAATATTTAAATTTAATAAAACTTTACAACTTGAAATATATTTATGTAGGAATACTTTATTCTTTAGGATACGTCGTGGTAAATAATGTTTATCTTCTATTTGGTCGTCTTCGACATGAAGCCCCATCAGGGTTTGCGTGACCTCACAATTGTTTATTTACAAGTCACAGTTTTGAAAGATTAGAAACTTATAGCCCATACGGCATGAGAAGTTTACCTTGTTGTGAGAGAAATGTTAGTTATCTATGGCCTACGCGGCAGGGAAATCATTGTTGTCAAAGAAACATTAGTTACTCGTTGCCTACCTGGCATGACAGTTTTTCATTGTTGTCAAAGAAAAATTAGAAACTTGTTGCCAATCTGGTATGAAAGTTATACATTGTTGTCAAAGGAATATTAGTAACGTATAGGTTTTGCATTGTTGTGATGGAAATGTCAGTAATCTATAGCCTGCATGGCAGGAAAATAGTGTATTATCATGAGAAAGAGATATAGCCAATACGGCATGAGAGTTTTATATTGTCATGGAGGAAATATGAGTAACATACCGATTTTGATTATAGCCTTTACTACTTGTTGGGAGTAATCTTTTATAATATTCCATTACATTGAATGTTAACCAACTTAGGGTTACTGGCGGTGCCCGCCACTATCTTTTTGTCGTAAGATTCATATTACATATTTATACCATCTTAACTATTGTTAAATATTTATTCAATAACAATAAAATAAAATGTTATTTTCTGACATATTCATTTCTATATTACTAAACAGTTGAAGTGTGAGTTTCATGGAAACAGAAAGTGAATAGACCTAAGTTCGTCCTATTTGTTTTTGTTATTATCCTATCGGCTCCTCTGAAATTATTGTTCTCTATTTTATGTCTTGTCTTGTTGTGCATCAGCCCTATTATTTGGGAAGACTAAGGGCGGTGTTACATAACATTCCCAATTCCTGATCCATTAGAGTAATTAGTACTCAAGCGTATAACCCGAACGGGTAGTAAGACGTGGTGCTAAATAAATAAAATAAAAATAATAGTTAATAAAGCTACTAAATCAGTTTTAATATATTCATTTACCAAGTCATGTTATCTCCAGCTGTCACCGTTGATAGATATTATCAAAACCTATAGAATTACTCTAATAATACATTAAAATGTTATCAATGTTGACTGTGAATAAATATGTTTGAATTTTCTAAACTGTTCTTCTAACCAACATCAGGGTATACTTACTCTCCAACTCATCCAAAAAGATTGAACTGGGAAGATGGGAATACAAACAAGAAAACCTGAAAGAAACGTTCGCGAAAGTTTGTCTTCTGCATCCTAAATGTTTAAGAATGTATCCATTTATTTTATTCAACTCTAATAGGTGGGCACTCCAGAAAAGGCTTCAATCTAGTCTTGTCCGGTTTGCCAGCGACGATTTGAATCCCGACAGTTTATACGTAGATGTTTTATTCTTAAATAGCCCTTCACTGTTTATTCATGCAAATGTGCGTAAACTGAATATTAATAGATTCTACCTTTCTTATCCCGACCTTCTTAGAAAATATACCCAGAAAGTTTTAACGGTTAAAAAGTTGCAGGTCAGGCAAAATAGCACGGAAAAGTGGCTGAGCGGTCTAAGAACTAAGCTGTAAATAAAAATCTTCCATGGAATATAATATTTAAAAAATTCAAATATGAGCCGGCAAATTTTTGCAAAACAAAATATAGTGTTGTCGATCTTTTTAGGATATGACTATTGTAATATATTTGGTAGCTCATAGTGTTATCGGGCCTAGAACCCTAAATTGGAACTGTCGCTTGTTATTTGACCGAAACAAACTCTCAAAATTTTAAAACCTTTACAGCTCCGACTGACTGATCAAGCGACTTACTAGAGTGTAGATTTTTCAATAACATGTAGTTTTTTATACTAATGCAGCGATTGTATTACAGAAGGGGAAGACTAGTATATAAAATAAACACGATCTTGCCTGTTGTGCGCAGATATTGGCGCTTCCCGCCGAGTAAACTCCACAAGTGGGGTTACTTGTTTACTTGACAAACTGGATGGTGCGCTGATATTTCTTTATGTATTTGTGGTTAACTGGTCTTATTAAAACTAATTTGTTTACATGCATCTCTATCTTTTGTTTTTACGTATTCTTTAACTACGATTGTTTTCCCTGTCTACACATCCGGGATCTCTAGGCTTATCTAGAGCACAGGTGCAACCCCAACCTTCACATCAACAGAAAACAAAACCAAACTAAAATGATGGTCTCAAAGATGGAGTTCTATACTAGGGGAGGGACAACATAATTATTTCCATATTTGGTGATATTACCAAGGTGGTGTTATGAGGTGCCAATCCTTCATATTTACATCGTGTTTTCACTAAACTCAAGGTAAAATCCATCATTTCTGCTGTTCAACGACCACGAAAACCACCGCACAATGAATGTGATTGACCTTACAAAGGCAAATGAAGGGATAACGGTTACCTTTCCATCACATTGCAGTAATAAGTTGCAGTCTCTTGATAGTACAGTGTTATAATCCTCAAAGGCAAACTACAATTTAGTTGTTGATTCCTGGATGTTTCAATGCCCGGGTATAACAATGACAATCTTTGACTTGGTTTCTTGTGTAGGAGTTGCATTTGAGCGTTCAATATCATCTTCCAACATAAAGTCTGGGTTCATAAAGACGTGGATATATCCATATGGCCAGAATATTTTAGCTGATAACAATCTCTTGTCCGTGCAGTGTCTGATCGAGCTGTACCTGAAGAAAGGATCACATTAAAAATAACACTAAAGACCCGTTGCCAAACTCTGCACCACTAGGTCAACCCAGTCTAGAAAAGAGGGAACCCATATTAACACCAATGCACACACGTTTGTTAGCCCACAGGAGTTGTGCGGGTACCCGAGAGCTGGTGAGAGTAATGACAGGACGATAGAAAGGAAAGGGCTGCATTCCATCTGATACTCAGGATAAAGATGAACTTGGAGGGCACGCAGAGAAACGTAAGAGGGGAAACCAACTCAGCCCGACAATAGTATGACTATCGGTGGGCCAAGTTATCATTTAGCGACAAGGGTGACAGTTATGAAGGGGCTATTTCAGAGCGTAGGAGCACATGAGATGCGGCAAGCTAGAATAAACAACTAGATGCTACTACCAAGTAGGACTTAGGGCTCTTTAAGATGATACATCAAACCATAGGATAAACCACCAGAGTCTAGCCACACCACTGATAGTCGATTTACAAACGAGTTTTCATACTTTGTTCGCCCGTGAGTCCAACTTACGAACGCCGAGACCAAGGCTATGTTAGCTTAATGTGTTCGTATGAACATGACTGGGTAGTAATCCAGTTGGTCATCCCAGAGATAGTAAAAGAAACTAGAGCTATCTAGGTAAAAACCTCAGAAACAGTTATACCCTGCAAATTGTAGCTGAATGCCTCGCAGACAACCTAAGGACGCCACCTAAATTTACTTTAATATGCATACAAGCTAAATAAGAATAAGGCGAGTCAGATCCGGGAATCCCCGAGTTTCACTAAGAGGTATAGTATAATGGCACATATTTTAACAAATCATCACAATGCCGAGCGGACCTCGTACAGATCAGTTTTATAGTAAATAAACGCTAATTACGATTGACTCAACTGAATAGCGGAGGCTCGATCAGAGAATGACCAAGCTCTCCACTAACTAACTAACTCGATCATACCACAAATAAGCTGTCGATAAGGGACTTATCCTCCGGGGGCTATCTTCACCCAGGTCGGCCAAAGGTTCTGTCCGCCATGATCAAAGTAGGGTCATGCAGGGGGTCCTCGGTAATAGAAAATACTCCAGCTCAGTAGAGTGATATAACGTGTTCTGTATTTTTATTACTAGCCGGCGACTCGTTTTATACGTTTCACAACCAGCACAAGACTTAGAGAAAAGGAGGGAGGAAATACGACCAATCAAATCGAACAACCAATGGCAATGGTTTGAACTTGGAGGGGAAGGGATAATGTCGTGACCACGCCGAGTTTTAGGTCATCATTGTTGATGGCATTAAGGAAAGAGCCAGCCACGCAGAACTAAGGTTGGCCGCGGGACGTAAACACCAAGTGGGTTTCGGTGAGTCAAACGCCATCATTTGTAATCGTTGTTCGTCACAGTCTTACTGAGGGTTAACAATGTCTGTATATGCCGGCTAATTCCTACTAGACCGCCATACAACCAATGGAAGCGGAATTTATTCCTCAAAGCAGCTGATGAATCTGATAACAATCACGTGTCCATTCCAGCCACAACATCTGATCATTCTTCAGAAGAAGAGTTCGCCGAGAATTGGTCTCCATTGATCCTGAGGACTTAGAAGACTTGGAGTGAGATCCGAAAGAAAGTTCCTACCTACTCATAGAATTTAACGAGAAGAATCGTCTGTGTTATATGTTGGCATGATATCGAGAGAAAAATACCAAAATGATGATAACAAGATCAGTTACCCGAGATGAAGCAGCTAATGTTCGAGAAGTTTTACAACCGGTTCCAAATATTGCTTCAGTGGCTTTGAAAGACATTAGGATGGTCTTGCCCAAGCCCAGTGTGTTTGGGCAGATCAAGCGAAAGAACGTCGACCTTTCGTTTGGACTAACTTTTGGCTTGTTGATATTTGTTAGGATGAATGCACTCCAACTGTCTTAATGAGCATAAATTAGGTTTCCAGTATAATAAAAAAAGGAGGGAAATTTAGTAATATACTCTTGTATACCAAGAATTTTTTGATTTTGTGTAGGCCTAGAGTATTTTAATGTTCAAACGATACTAAAATTATATATCTCTAATTTAACACCAACGTCTCATTGTGCCCCGTAGTGGTGCACATTAAGGCAAAATGACTTGCACTGCAAACATTGAAATAGTTGACCACACAGCATCAACTTCGCTGATGTGTGAATTTCATAAGGAATCTAATAATGTGCCTTTCATTTGAGGCGATTTTTCAAGCCTTTGTTCCCCCCCAAAAAATATATTCATCTGTTTAGTGGAGACGCCGACCATTTTGCTAGCTATACCACCTTTCATTACAGGTAAATTACCAGCATTATCTAACGTTTGATTTGTCATATAGGTTTCAGTCCAAAAATTCCATCCCTTTGAGGCCAAGACCAGTGTCACATCTGTTTATCCAAATAAGTATGTTTACCGAAAATAATGAAGAAGAAATTTAAACATGTTTATTTAAAGGCGCAAGCTTTGGCATAATTAAAACTATCATTATAATTAGAAATCTTGAGTTGTCCATAAGCTACATTTCCACCGTTAAAACAATTGAAGTTGCACACTTGTTGATAATATGGCTGTAAATTACCTTTAACAGTGGCATGATAAAGTGTTTTTTTGTACATTAGATCTGTTATCTTGCCTTTAGTTATTATTTCACCGATGATAGGTTTCATCTCCGATCCGACCACACCTTGAATATATTTGATATATAACTCTCCGCCCAACGAGGCGGGAAAAACACCTTCGACAAAATGTTGAGAAGATCCAGACCTGGAAAGAATAGAGTTTACATCGAAAGAGGAACTATAACAGGCCAGAACTATTGACATTTTACATCGAAAGAGGACTTTAAAACCGTCTTTTATAAGCAACCATTCTACCCTATGTACACACATGGCAGGATATTCTTGAGAAATATAACACATGCTCTTATTTGTTTGCTCTTGTTTTAACAGCAGTCTTGAAAGTATGGAGTGGTCACCCATCCGTATGATCTAAGCCCGAAGGATTTTTTATAGGTAAGAGTGACATTAGTATTAGGGACGACTCACTGATGGTTGTGAGTGAGGTCAAACACTCTCTTCGGAACCTGACGCTGGACCAAGTGCAACTTCTCAACCTCCTCTCGAGAACATTCACTGATGGATATGAGTGAGGTCAGATGCTCCCTTCGGAACCTGACGCTGGACAAAGTGCGACTTCTCAACCTCCTCTTGAGAACATTCACTGATGGATATGAGGTCAGACGCTCCCTTCGGAACCTGACACTGGACCAAGTACAACTTCTCAACCCCCTCTCGAGAACATTCACTGATGGTTGTGAGTGAGGTCAGACGCTCCCTTCGGAACGTGACGCTGAACTAAGTGCGACTTCTCAACCAAACACCTCAACCTCCTCTCGAGAATATTACGGGAGTGGACGAAGGTACCAATTCTGCTAATGGGAGTGATATTGTCGGGGGTGGGGCCCTGCTGAGCTCAGAATTGTGAGATGAGTGTAAGCGCATATTTATGATTGCAGTATATCTTCCAACTATAAATGATTTAAAAAACTATGTGATTACTGCAATAGATACTCCGATAGTAACTTTAAGTCAAAAATGTAGAATGAGAATATTTACAAATAATATTCGTTAGTAAAGTACAGCATGACACAATTTTTGTTTCCCAGTTAAACAGACATGGAAATGTCACAATTCACGCAACTCATTGGCTGACTAACTATAGTAAATTCTACAATGTTACAATGTTCATAAGTACATACCTTCTGTTCATGATCCACTTGTTATAAAAACAACACCCTTCTACCCCCCAGTTAAAGTGGGGGTGATGTGGCAAATATCTGAGAATTGGATGTCTCCAAAACCCACTGGAACACTTCTGGAAATTATACCTCTCTACAAGATGTTTGGAATACTAAATGTATCTAGAAATTACTAGAAGAAATCCTTCACTGGAATGTTTTGATTAACTAGACAAGATATGTTGGCAGCCATGCTAATGCTTAAAATGTCAAGTAGTTTGATTCTATGGAAATGTGGTATAACATCGAGTTTAAGAAAATTATTTTGGTTTATTTTGGTCACACCTTTGAATGCTCTTACAACTTTTAAATTCCTGACAGACAAAAAAATGCAAGCACTTTTCTCGAGTTTTTTCATCACGCTCAAAATTCAAGCTTAATTCCCAGTTCTCCCAACTTTCCAAATAAGTGGCCATCCTGATTATTGACCACCTGATGCAATACCATTGTTAAAAAAAAAGTCTCATTTATCAAAAAGTGTATGAAATGGTATGTTTGACTGTGCGGGAATGACATTTTGACTTCAGGAAATAATTAAAAACTATTTTTTGAATTTAGGCGTTTATTATTAAATTGTTTTTAAAATATTTAATATTAATAAAATGAATAGCATTCACATTTATTTAAACTAAAACTGTGGTAAAAATAAAATAACTCTCGCTCCAGCCTCGGGTGTCAAGAAAGGTAGCTCAACAACCCTCAAGTACTACCATGATTAGTTTTAAAAATTTTGCCACAATTTGTACATTTCGTGGAAAATGTATCTTCTTTTTTCTAAATATTAGCCTTGTTTGCGCGCGTGTAAAATCTTTTCTTCTTATTATTGTAGACTAAAGCAAAATACTCTCTTCAAATATAAATTTAATCAAATAAAGCAATCAATTTAATGCAGGTGAAACCAACTTTAGTTTGAATTTACATTTCGAAATCAATTTTCCTTTTTATAAAATAAAATATTCAAAAATTATTAAACTCATACTAGTTTCTAAAATTAATTTGAAATGATTTACACGGTTGGCAACTTGATTTTCAACTGCCTTCTTTAAAACATGAACGCATAGCCACAAACAAAGCAATATATATATATATATATTTTTCATGTTCTCTACACAATCATGTAGTTTTACAAATTAGAATTTGATAGAATGATTAAAAAAATACTCTGTAAAAGGATTTATTTTGATTGAGTGAAGATTTTTTTATTATTATCACTTTAATAAACACTATTTAAAGACAACTCATCCACCCTCGTGAAAATACTTAACACTATTAAGTGCTTTTTGCTTCATCCCCTGAAATATACGATATTATGTTATGTTATTCAATAACTGCGCAATGTTCATGGAATATCTGGAATATTATAGATCCTGGGCCTACTTTGTGCAAACAACCTCACGTAACCATGAGCATGACGTTGCACCACATCTTACTACCTGTTCAGGTCATACGCAGTGAATCAAGATACTTAAGATAATCATTATTATTGAGACAAGACAAAGTGAATGTTTTGTGTATTCAAACACCTATATTTAATTTTTAAACTTGGCCTTGTTATTCATATGAAGATTGTAATTTTTCCCGAAAAATCTGGGAAAAATTAATTTCCTGCTCGAGTTTCAAGAAAGTCCATTTTCCCGAAGTCCGGGATCCCACCCAAACCTAAATTTGACACACAATAGCCTCTTGGAAAGATAAAGATATGCATGGAAAACAGTTTACGATGTTGTTGACCTGGGTGGTATTGGTTTTGTTCGTCCAAGGACCCGATGTTCAAGAGTGCTTGCCCACCCAAGGTTGACGGACTTTTCCTGAGCGATAAGAGTCTGTAACACAACTTCCTTCAAAGGGGAAATAAAGCTGTCGGTCCCACGTCGATTGTGGCACGTAAAATAACCCTAGAAAGTTTGTTAAAATACCCTTTCTAGTAAAATTGGCAGGCCCTTTCACTCTTGCTCATAGAAATCCTCGTGTGCTGATATAAAGAGCAGCCGTTCACAACTCTGCAGTTTGCTCTGAGGACATGAGTACCTGGATGATGATGATGATGATGATGATGAACTTACTATACTTGCGTAACTACAGTGACACATTCTTCTTGTCTGTCAACTCAAGAGTTGAAATGAGTTTCTCTCTCTCTCTTAATATTTGTATTCATTTGATAAATAAAAAAAAACACAATTAGAAAAGCCTCCATAACCAATTTATGATATAATTAATAATACATATCAGATACAATCAAAACAATTATTATGTGTCTTCTGCAATAATAATAATAAATCTTCTGACAATGCAGTCTCATAACAGCTCAAGATAATTAGTGTAATTATCTTAAAAATGTCATTACAATTATTTTATACATTCATTCAATCATGTACCAATATGGTCTTCTCTGATAAATATTAATATAATTGCAATTGAATGTCACAAAGTCTAACATGGTTAAAACTGTACACTTTTTTTTATTACCATAGTAAAACATGGTATTTATTTTAAGTTTTAAGCAATAATAAAAGTTTACAGCGGAAAACTTCCTTATTTATATACATTTCTTACAATCATATGAATTAAATTTGACACGATATGATTTACAAGTTTACTATACAATAACTAACAGTAGCTTTGAAATATCTGATGAATTACCAATCTTGTGTTACGATGAAGGAATGTGACTATTTTGGCAGCCAATGGGGACAGCACATGGCGACACTCACAGAAAACATGGGGAAAAAAACACTATTTGTTAAATGCAAAACGTAGCCCCTATAATTAACTGGATCATGGCCAGAGTTCATAAGGAATATTAGTTTTCAATTTAGTAGTCTTATTAAATCATTTTTATCAAATAACTTTTTAGCTCAAATAAATAGATTAATTAAAATGATATTTTAAAAATTAATAAAATTGTGGCTACACAAATCTACATTCAAATTATTGAATTTTATATAGATGTTATGAATGTCACAAATATTTAAATTTATTTTCCAAAACATTTCTGAATATTATGTCCAGAATTAAACCCTACAATTAATTAATTTATTAAAAGTTATTTGATAAAAAATAACAAAATGTGAAAAAAAGACCATTACCAGCCAATACCATGGCTTAGTTTGAACTTTGCTCCTTTAACTTATATTTCCTGAAATGCAACAGTGGACGTAAACATATTCTACTCTTAGGCAATAATACAAACTGATCTCCCCGTGTGAGTAGACAGCTACCAACGCATGATCACAGGATAAAATAATAACCAGGCACCAACAAAAACTGAGTGATCACTTAAAAAAAGTGAACTTCACCAAATAGACAATGAAATTCCTTTTTTAACATTAATGAATGAGAAAACTGCAGGTATGGTTAATTCAAGATAATAATGCATTTTTCTGAAATATGGATATTTACTAAACAAAATTAGTTCTTAGAATCATTATTGAGATAAATAAGATCTCATTAGAAAAAAATAAGCATAGGGAATGTTGTATAAGTAAGAGACCTACTAAGGAGAAGAGAAGTCCCCTTGGTGTAAGGAATTGTTGCACCCATTGTTACACATGCAGCGGAAACATGGACAGTGAAAGTAAGAGAGACTAGGAGAGTGGAGGACAGGGAGTACATGAGATAGTGGAGGAAGAAAAGAAGAATGAAAGTGAAAGTATAAGAATGGACGCGATTAAAGAAGGAAGAAAATGGCGGAAGGATAGAGGAAGATGGAGGCATTTTACTAAACTGACCTATTCACAGTTGATGATGATGTAAAAAAAGAATTTAAATACATGATTAAATTTGATTAAAATCTTTGATTGTCAAAATAAGTCTCTCACACATTATATTTTATAGTAATAAAAAATAAAACGTTATAATATTAACCTGAATGCTTTAAATAAAAAAATACAGTTTTATTGAAGACATTATGAAAACAGTGATTTACAGGACTAAATACGTGCATCAGGGCAAGCAACAAGCAGTGCAGTTGAAGATATGTAACTATTGTCCTGGTAATCATTTAAATGTAATTCAAACATCAGTGATTTTGGAAGAAGAAAAGTCCCACACATGGCAGTGACTGTAACATGCGTGCCAGAGAAGGGGGAGAGCTGTAGATTTCAGAGGGAAGAGAAGAGGGAGAGCTGTAGATGTCAGAGGGGAGAGAAGGGGGAGAGCTGTAGATTTCAGAGGGGAGAGAAGAGGTGACGACTAGAACCGAAATAACTACCCCCTCTTCCCCTTTCAAAACATATTGGGGTGGTACGGCATGAAAGGGGAAATTAATATGGTCAAGTTACTAACCCTGTGCCTATACATCTTTAGCCCGGTACATAGGACACAACTTCTTGTACATAAAGTTGTACAAGATCTGCTTTACACAACTTCTTGTATGTAATTTCAGGAAACAGAACGCGTCCCACCATTTTTCTTGTACAATTTTTGAGATGTAAACTCGAAAACTTTGTCTGCTAGATCGTTACTTTTTTTTAAAAAAAGAGTGATTGTAAGAAAAACAGCTAAATGCTTGAAAACAAACAAA
>CABFOV010007190.1:0-13899 GCA_902141375.1 Timema poppense | reverse complement strand
CCCCCCCCGAGCACCTGTAGGTAACGCCAGAGAGCCCGGCCTATAGTGCGGCACTCCCAGAGTCTCTCTGGCACAAGAGTGATGATATGTACATTGAACAAAAGCTCAACTCGATACCTGAGAAACCTGCTTCGGTGGCCGCATGGTCTAAGGCATAAAAGATTGCAACCACAAAAACAGAAAAAAAATAACGTTAGTTTATCGAATTATGTATGTTTACAGAGTTATGATTGTAGTGTGTAAGTCTACTTCAAATATATGTACATATAAAGTACACTTTTTATTTTAAAAAGTGTTAGGCAGAGTAGTGATCGAAATACACAATATGTATAAACTATTGCTAACACAATTTATAGCACGACACAAATACCTTATGAAACTAATACTGGACAGCCCTATAGTAATAACACAGGCGCAAGTGCTGCTACCTAGTGGCGTGGTGTTGCATGCTCACCGCAAAACTCAAAGCCCACCAATGAAAAGTTAATTATGAAAGAATATATTTGCAAAAGGCTAGTTTGAGAAATAAATATCAGTTTAAAAAGTTATTAAAACAAGTGCAAATAGTGTTGATTTGTCTGTATAATTTAGTTTGTTTTAGCAAAGGAACAGTTTTTGAGCAGTTCAAAATTTTGTGAAATTTTGTAAGCTATTTTATGTACATTATTTTAATTTGGTTTGGAGGCCCAGCCTTATACCGAGTCCCAGGCCCCTGGAAAAATTATTAGTAGTGCTCATTGAGAATTTAAAAAAAATTATGTTCTCCTCTACTTACTTCTATACATACCAACAAATCATTATGATTGGTGGTAGCCAGGAATGAGTCCCTACACATAGATGAGGGGGGCGAGTTTGATATTGTTTCTACCTTCGCAAATTTTTGAATTTGCGAGGTTGGAAAGATGAATTTTCCACTAAAATTGTTTACGTTTGACACAACTTAAGTTTCATTCAAAAACTGTCTGGTATAGAATTATGTAAATGAGTTAACAGGTGGTGATAGGGAATTTATCTCCTCGCTAGTTAATTTCTATATCAGTGAATTTATTTTAGATAGATTCATAGGTTTTGGGAGAATTTAATTTTGGAGAGGAGTTAAATTTCTCAAGTCTAGGACATTATTAGCTTAAAATTTACTAGGTTGTATTATTTCACCATATCTCGTTACCTGTTCTGTGTTATTTGTTATGAACTATGTATGCTAACATGTTAGGAATAAAAAGTGTGTTTTTTAGTTTGGTACCGCATCTTACTACTGGTTAGTATTATACGCTTAAGTACTAATTATGCTAATGGGTTAAGAATTGGGAAGGTTGCATTTAGAGGAGGTGAACCTCGATTTCCTTGTCCTCGGCAGTCCAGCTAAATATGAAACAAGCACATCAGTCAACTACGCCACCGAGGCGGGTCCTACCATACAAAGTAATACAGTTTGTAATCAAAAATGTTAACAAAGTCTACTTAAATGGGGATGTCTCTTGGAAATCGAAAATATGACTTAGAGCAGTTTTAAATGCTGTAATTGTAGCAATTATATATCGCACATATACCACCAACCATATTATCTGGGATAGTAATTATAATTAAATCAGAAAAATATAATTTTTAAATCATTTACATAATTTAACCATTGCAGTCTATGTTAACCGAGACGATTAGCAACACCGGGCCATGAACAGAAAAAGTAGCTGATGGTCCAGTATTAGTTTCATAAGGTAATTGACTATCGGTTTATGATTTGAAAAGCTTTTAAGACCAAATTCATTAGACATATGTCAGTGTTATAGAAAACTACAAATGTAAACGAACATTAACGTTTTGCCGGTAATAATTGAGCTCCAACAAAACATGTAAGGTTATTCCGTGCAATTGATTTAAGATGGCCCTGGGTCAATTAAACTCTAACGTTCAGGTCCTTACTGTAATCAAATATCAATCTGAGATGGTCTTACCATATCTGTGAGCTGTAGGAACTGCTTGTAAGAGACGAAGGGGCTGGATGCAGGGGAGCCCAACATGTCTGCCTCGGAGAGAGATGACAAGCTAGTGATGGAATCTGGTTTGGACGTGGGGATGTTACTGGGCAGCAACGGGCTGCTCGTTGTCGGCAGGATCACCCTGTTGAGCTCAGAGAGCAGTCGCGACTGCTCGGGGCTGGTAGACACGGAAAGGGGGCGAGCGTGAGGGGAAGGGCGATTGGGGTTGTCACCGGTGTACATGGATTGGGGACGCACCACGTGATGCCTCACCGCTGCAACACTGCTATGTCTACTGTTGTTGGTCGTGTTCTCCGTAGTGGAGTCGTTCTCCGTCGCGGGATGCTGCGGACTCGCCAATTTGCCAGGACCTGAGGGATGTTAGCAAGTTAATAACAGCTTCTGCAAATTATAATATAATTGAATGAATTGAACAATGGAAAGAGCACAGTTCACACTTGACATTGCTACCACTGGACAAAGACTGTGTCATGGAAATGAATTGTTACCAACCAATAGCTAGACCTGGGTTTCATTCTATCAAAGCTAGTCAATTTCACCGGAAAGAACAACACTTATTGTGTACCGTGAACAACTTACACTTGTAAGTTTACGAGTTGATTTAATTTCAACTTAGTGTATTTATGTTACTCATTGTGTACCGTGAACAGCTTACACTTATAAGTTTACGAGTGATTTAATTTCAACTTAGTGTATTTATGTTACTCATTGTGTACCGTGAACAGCTTACACTTATAAGTTTACAAGTGATTTAATTTCAACTTAGTGTATTTATGTTACTCATTGTGTACCGTGAACAGCTTACACTTATAAGTTTACAAGGGATTTAATTTCAACTTAGTGTATTTATGTTACTTATTTTAAAATTATTATTCATTTGGAACAATAATTAATTGTTTATAATTTATTTTAATAGTGTGGAAAAATGATGAAAGAAGTGACGAAAAAATTTAATTTCAATATATTTTTTTTAGCCGTTTAAGTTATTTGCCTATACATACTGACTATAGTAAACTGTTAGGGGTTGGAAGGTTGAATTTAGAGGAAGTGTACCCACATTTGCATGAATAGTAGAAAACAATGAAGGAAAAGACACCTTCAGTTAACTCGAGCAGGATCGAACCGTGATCTCCCCAACTTGGGCAGTCAAGTCTATTGCGAGAGTAGCACCTTAGACCGTGCGGTCACCGAAGCTGGCAATATCTTCTAATAAAGAAGGGTATAAGACTTTAATAAATGTTAGACCTGTTGCAGGTGGGAGGTGCCTTAAATCTGTGATGATCTTACAAAACAAGCCACATACTGTTATAATACAAGGTTGTGCGAATATTAAAAATACACGGACACAGACAGAATAAAGATTACAAGAGGTGTGAAGTCTACAAAACATTTAAAAGGTTTCAAACCAAGAAAACATTCTAGGGGTGTCAAGCCTAGAGGACATTTAAAGGGGGTCGAGACCTAATTTTAACATGCATTACTGTTGTGTTATTTTAGTAAATGTATTGTTGTACAATATGAAAGTGGGAGAGGTATGAGCGAGACTAGTGATAACATTCACTATACAGCCAGTCCCTGTGATGGACGGAGGGAAGGCCGCCCGAAAGCCACGGTGACAGAGAGCATATGTTACCGTAATTTAATTAGTAGATGTACATGTTGTCTCGCGTTGATGTGATGATAGTTTTACTAATCTCCTCAACAAAATGGGAAAATGAAGTAATGCAAAAATGTTAGTAATTTATGTGGGGACCGTCGCCCCAGAGACCTCCAATGATCTGTTGACAGGTGTTGTCGTATAACTGACACCTTAGGTAGTAATAGGTGAATGAAATAAGTAACTGATAGTAATTAATATAAGGTCTGACTAAGGTATCATTGGGTATAGGTAGTAACAAAGCTAAGTTACTGTAGACTATAGATATTTTAGGGGCTACGTGACTTGAAACACACCCCCTATTCAAAGAACACAGGTAGGTCCATTGAGAGTAAACATTGGAAACTACCAGGGTGATGTTCCAAAAGTCCAAGGTTACACCCCTTGTACTGCGTGGAATGTAATTTCTAGAAACAAACAAGAGGGCTGTATAAACCCTGTGTACTGAGCTCACTCACTCAAGCAGACTGACACAGACAGAACGTTGTTATTTTATTCTGTATTCCTTGTTGAAGCAACTTGTACTTTAGAAGCAATAAATAGTTAACATATCATATTACTCCGTACGAGTTTATCTTCCAACTCTAACCTTCGAGGTTCCTATCAAGGATTTGGAGTTCCTCTAGTTCCTGGAACTGACCACTCTGGGATATGACAGTGTAGTTTAGATACATTCACAAAAAAAGCACAGAATATTAATTTGGTGTACTTCTTTAACAACCCATATTTTTTTTTAAAAATACCATTTTTCTTTTTTGAAAAGAACATAAGAGATTTTGCAGAAAATTATTATTTTGTACTTCAAGATGAATGCTATTAGATAAATAAATAATATTTGACTGGTGATGAAATTGCACAGAGCCGGACAATGGACACGATAACAAGACTTGTTACATGTGAATACGATAGCCAATGATGGCTGGCTCATGTTTGAAACTAACATTTCTCCATCCAGATGAACCTGAACCATCTTTTGTGTTCCCACCAAGACCAGACACACTCTCTGTTTCTGTCAAACCAATTCTAACCAAAGCAGAACCTACACACTGATCAACAAGGAAATAGGATCTATAAAAAAATGTGTTTGAAAAGTTGCCATTCAAAGTGAATATTACGCAGGTATATAATGTGAGTTATTGTTTTAATATATCTTCTTTCATTTCTTTATCTTGTTTGTAGTAGGAATATATATTTTCAATGTTAGGGACCACCCATAAATTACGTCACACGTTAAGGGGGAAGGGAGGAGGCCAACGAAATGTGACATTGTGTGACAAGGGACATTGGGGGTCAAAAACTTTGTAACGTCACATGTTAAAATCTAAAATACTAAAACGCGAAATTTATATGTAAACCAAAAACTTAAAAAATATTACTAACTCGATCTATATTTATAAGGCTTATGTAGGTTTAAATTGTCGGCGAGTGCACGCTCGCTATCCTACCGTTCCGCGCGTCAAATGTTTGTGCACGCTCACTGTCCTACTGTTCCGTGCGTCAAATGTTTGTGCACGCTCGCTATCCTACCATTCCGTGCGTCAAATGTTTGTGCACGCTCGCTGTCCTACTGTTCTGTGCGTCAAATGTTTGTGCACGCTCGCTGTCCTACCGTTCCACGCGTCAAATGTTTGTGAGACCTTCGACAAGCGCCACCGCACGCGCCAGTGCCGTGATTTCAATACATTCCCATTGTTCACTTGACAATTGACTTACACCGAGTGATGGACGTGGTCTTCCTTTGTTCAACTATTTTGTTATTTTTAATTTATGAAATAATTTTAGAATGAACAAAAATATTGATCTAGGTATTCTCTACCGCAAATTATTTGATGCATACAGTGCAGCTTATGCTGATAAAAAAAATATACAAGACGAAGTTAACACCTTATGGAAAAGTTTAAAAAGTAGTGATAACGTTGAAGGTGAAGTGGATTCGAAAATCAAAGAGTTGCAAATAAAATTGACGAAAAAGAAAGGAACACTTATAAGGTGTTTTTTTAATTCTTTCGTCGTCAAAATCACTAATACATATAAAGCCAAAGGACGTCAAAGTAAGTTCAAATTTTATAATAACAACCAAACTGAATCGGCTATATATATAAACCGACTATGATTTTATATTTAGTGGAAGAGAACAAAATATTAAAAACCTTAGTTCTTTAACATTTTGGATATTTTGTTTACACTGTAAGAAAAATGGTGTAAAAAATGTATCACACCGTGTTAAAATTACACGGATAAAAATTTTACACCGTCGTTTTACACGGTGTAGTGTTCTCTGTGTCCATTTTTACACCAACATTTTTACAGTGTAATTCAGTTGTTATTTTCTACTCTAATTGTAAACACAAAATATTTAATACAGTATTTAAAAGACGGTCACCCGGTTTCGTACAAACTACGAAGTGCACCAGGTCTGTTATAAAATTAGTCAGTAATCACATCTTTCTGTGTCTGTTTGTACGGGATTCTTCTCAGATCAACTTTAATGCAGTTTTCTTTATTGTGTTATAGTGGATGATTTTGGAAACATATGGTGTGTAGTACCCATATTCAATATTTGACATGTTTATTTTTAATTGCAGGAGGATACTAAACAGGGTATATCAGAAGAGACGAAAGATATTATGATACAATCGAGTGGATGTGAATTACTTCAAACAATACCTAAACCAACACCTAGTCAACACGCTTCCAAGAATAAAATTATAGTATTAGAATCTGAGCTCAATAGCTTGGTACTAGCACACGATGCTGGTATAGCAACAGATGGTGCATAAAAAAAACATTAAGGAAAGACATTTAAGAGGAAAAAGAACAAACATACTAAAGAGAAAGATCAGTGCAGCAGAACGAAAAAAAAAATCAAGATTCTAAAAAACAATTTTTTTTAGAACTGTGTGAAAGTAATTCAGACTTAGCAACTGCTCTAAAACTTCGAAATACTGTTGGTCGGCCTAGAGTAGAAGAAAACCAATCCAGTTTACTTGAAGTCATAAAGTCGATTTCAGTTTTTGGTGGCGCAGCTGATGATTGACGTCGCACTGAAATTACAAGGTGCTGCAAAACATTGGACGACTTGCAAGCCGAACTATATATAGCAAGGCTATACTATCAGTCGATCAGGGTTGCACTTGAGACTTCTTCCCAGGCGAGTCAATACGGAGGAAGGAAAAAGACAAGTCGTAACCGTTCCTGTTATGCTGTGCAAACCAGACTCTACAGCTTCGATTCTGGGCCCTGATCAAGTTTTTTTTTATCAATGGATGACAAAGCACGCGTACCATTAGGCATTACAGCCGCTAACGCTCAAGGTCCTATATTACTGCACCTTGACTAACATGAAAAATTACCGGACCATGATTTTGTGGTCGCTGAAAACATAAACTTATTCCATCTGTTTATTGCAGGTATTGTAATAAAGAAAGATGGTGAAGGACTAGCTGACGCTGTGACATACTCTGGGCCTACATACGTAGCGATTCGTGTTGGAAAACATTCTTCCTCTAATGCAGAGACTCACGCCACAGACATCCATACACTTTCTGAATTACCTGCTTTCGAAAACTTAATGAGAACTTGAGAAGGTTTTGTAAAACTGTATTTATTTTTACTTGTGATGGTGGTCCCGACAATATGAGCGAGTTATAATTTCAGCTGTGCAACATTTTAAAGATTTATATTTGGATGCTATTTACAGAGCCACAAATGCTCCAGGAAGGAGTGCATTCAACAGAGTCGAACGACGAATGGCACCTCTTAGTCGCGAACTTACTGGTGTCATTAAACCATGATGATTTTGGTTCAGATCTTGATTACGGTAATCAAACTACCGACTTGGAGAGTGCAGGCAATGTGTTGGCTAATATTTGGAGCAAATTGGTCATTGATGATTTTCCTGTAGTTGCCGGATACGTTGTACCAACAGATACCAGGCTACGATATTAAAAAATAATGTTACATGGTATGCAAATCATGTACGTGAAGCACAATATTTCTCACAAATAGTAAAATGCGAGACGGTCCCGTGTTGCGGTGTGCGACGTTCTAATCTTTGGCAATTATTGAGAAGGATTTTTACCACCACCTGTTTTGTTTAAACAGACCTCAGAAGGGTCTGTAATCGTAGGAAATAATGACTTTGAAGGTAAGTTTGCTCCATTGTTACTACAGCTATCATTGAATCTTCGAGCGGCATCCCATTTGAAGCAAGTTCTGTACGATCGCTATTGCCCCATTGTTGAGTCATACATGTTGAAAAGACCGTGTGGCACATGTGGTCTATATTTTTCACCATACAAAGCCGCTAACCAACACAAACAATCACATTTAAGGCAACAAGAGGTTTTACCTATCGAGAAAATTAATCCTCAAACAATTGCTGCTAGATGTGCCAGAGAAATTCTTTGTTTAATGAATGATGCCGATGCTATATGGTATGGTTGGAATAAAAATATGTTGACACAACGGATATTCCTGACATTAATATCCAAAACAAAAACGAAGTGCCTGATAAGCCAGTGATAAACAATATTAAGGAGTGGGTCCAAAGTCTTCGGACACAAGATGATTATCTTTTATTAGCAATATTAATCGTTTATCATTCTTTAATTGGTCTTTTATTTTGTCCATTATCTAAAATATTTGACTTTATGTTAATTTTATTAAAGATTATTTTTAATTTAAATAATTTTTTTTTGGGAAAAACTGCTGTTTTAATTTAATTACTTCTAAATATAAAATTGAAAAATATGTGACGTCACACAAAGGGGTAGGGGGTTTCACAAGTGTGACCACCTGTGACAAGGACGCGGGGGTGGGGGGTCAATAAACCATAAAAAATTTGTGTGACCTAATTTATGGATGGCCCCTTACCATCTTAAACACCATATACAAAAAAATATAATAAAGTTTTGTGGGTTCTAATGAATGTTAATTACAATATTTTTTATTTGCTATCAACATCTAGAGGCTCCTGAGCACAAATTCATTTTGGTGTGTTTACAAATTAGATCTTTTAAATTTATCGTGATGAGAACCTCTCGGTCCGAGCATTAATTTGGTGACCCTTGTATTATAAAAACATTAATTTAAACATGATCTCCTTGAGATCAGAACTTAAATTTCGGCATGCATACTACCCTATGATAACAGTGAATAAGTGTTAAGTTTTTTTCAACATTTATTTTTTATTTTTTAGAAAATCAAAGTTAAAATGTTGGGTGGTTGACCTTGAACTTTTAAAATACCCTGATATGGTCATGTGAAATATGATTATTTAAAAGCCCAATAAAAACTCTAAAAAATGGTTTTAATTTTATATCTCTATATTAGTTCTAACTGAAGAAATTAAAATATATGATGGAAAGTGAAAATCAAAACACCTATTTTTTTTTTAATTTGAAAATTAGTAACTAAACAATTTACTTATGAAAGAAAATTATGAATGTTTATATTTTTAGCTGTATTAAAGGAATAATGACTATGACTAACTTGACACAAAAAGTCCCAAATCTCATTGAAGTGCGGTTTTCTGCAGTCTCCCCTTGACAACAGATTTTAGAGTGAATATATTTCTAAATGAAACTGCGACACCCGAGTTGAGCTGTTTTACTTACTCAAGTGCATGTACTCTCCACGGGGTGAGACACATCGTGTACAGGCGCGGGAGTTAAGACACAATGAACACAATAGTTTTAGAAATAAATTAGTGATAAAACCACAATGCCAAGTTTTGACTTTTTAAATGGTGTGTCCAATATACATTAATAAAATCACTTTTAATTTATTTTTTACCATAAAAGTGATAAATTAGCCAAATGCGAGCAGGAGCTAACTATAAACGTGTGATTTTATAAGTTGAGTTGAGCGTCCTCAACAGGACCTATTTGTAGTATCTAGGTACAGCAAGACAAACACTGATAACCTGATAAACAAACACAACAGATAACAAATGGTTCAAAATGAAGCCGACGCACAACCAATGAGGAGCTAGTAACCAATGTACACATTGGTCTTAACTTAAGAAAATGTATAAGCTTGTAGACAGAAGGTGACTCATGACTTAATTTAAGAAAGTAAAAGTGTGTAATTAGTGCACCAGTGTTTGTTTTTGCAACCACATCTTAACAGCCCTCCAAATAGGACACACACATTAATTAAGCTGAAGGAATAAGGACGAGAGGACACGTACTGAGTGACAAAACAGCGCGGGCTAGCTCAAGGGCAGGCCAAAAGTATCAGTAATGTGGGGGTATTCTATGAAAAATGGATAGCAAACAAATTGGTGCCCAACTTGTCACCAGACAGTGTAGGCCTACTGGTTATTGACAACGCGCCCTACCACAACGTTCAATTAGATCCATCACAGACAATTTCTTATCGTAAAATAGTATTAGTGGATTGGTTGAAACAACATAATATTCCAATCAGTAATACTATGCTCAAACCTAAATTATATTCACTTATTTGAATGCACAAACCACAATGTAAGACGTAGAGGATAGATACACTTCTAACAACATATGGGCATTCTGTACTGCGTCTACTCCCATACCATCCCGGTGGGCTCTAGTAAATAACTATATTTCTAAAAATTAACGTTACATTCAATGTAAACACCGTGGGAGACTAGCCAAGGAAAAATGTAACTCTATATAAATAGCAAAAGGGGAATGGTTAGCGCGCAATGAGTACTTGAAATCAGAGCAAAGAATTGAAGAGGTATCCAAGAGTATTATTATAAACTTGGAGGACAATTCGTTAGAGGACAGCTCCAGCGAAATCACTTGAGGTGGTTATGGCGATAATATGAGTGGTGTGGAAGTTTGTGAAGATATGTAGGGTAAGTAGTACATATCTGTGTCTGAGGTGGTCTCATACCTAAGAGAGAGAGAGAGAGAGAAACATGCCTATCTACCCCCGCCATACCACCCCCCCTAATTGTGCTGTCAAGTTCCATGTAAAACCTTACCAGTGTATCTGCACTGAAGGAAACCTTAGCCCACACCCGACCAGGATTCAAACCCCAATCTCCCTGCCACCAGTCAAAATGGGAACCAGGATCAAACTCCTCATATTGCTAAGTTTTGTTACCATGTTCTACCTCATGTCCAGGCTATGTAGGAGGGATGAGGAAGGAAATGTACCCGTCCTTTGCATGGAGGGAGCACGGCTTGATTTTAAATACCGACCACCACCGATGGCAGCCCATAAGGAAGAATGTATATAATGTGCAGGGCATGGAATTATATTGATTTAAAATACTATAAACATACATGTCATTCATACAAAGATAACTGTCATCTTTTGCACTTTCTTAGATAAATCCATGTGAAGAATTCACTTTCAAAGTCGATACTACCTTATTTCAAATCTCTACCAAGAACGGCATGAAATACAAATATTATTAAACTTTTTTTTTCCCTATAAATTATCAATTAAATTAATTTAGGCCTATTTCTGGCTGCTTTTAAATAACAATATTATTCACTTTATTATAAGGTAGGATACTTATATTATATTATTAGTTTAAAGCTGGTGTTGCACTAATAAAATATTACAGGAACCTTAAAAAATGTTTGTCATATATAGAGAAACAGTACATTTACAATAATGAAATAGGGTGACCTGGCGGTCTAGGGGTAAGGTACCAGACTTCTATGCTGGCGGCCGGGGTTCGATCCTCGGTCCCGGCAAAGATTTATCTGTTTACCAAACCCTTCCTTCACCTCTGACAAGACATCTTGTGAATGTGGGGAATGCCAGGCCTCCACCATGGTTCGGATTCCACGTTAAACTGTAGGTCCTCCATTTCATCTCACAATCACCATACCATTACACATTAGCGTAAGGGCGTATAACCCGAACGGGTAGTAAGACGCGGTGCTAATAATAATAATAATAATAATGAAATAAATGCCATGGAATTGAATGAATGTAAAATGCAACAAAACCAAGTAATAACATTGTTATCATCATAGCTTTGTCTGGATTGTAGCTAATAATTGGTCTACAGTTAACCAATTGTATTCTGAGGTAATACGATAAAATGCCACCATTTAATTTATTGAAATGAGATGAGTTACAAGTTGCGTCTACTCTTGAGCGGGAGCAAATGGATGAGGCAAATTGGCTCTCAGGCTATTGCTGCTTCCCCCCCTCCATATCCAGGCACATATTTCAAAGTTTCAATGGTACATCTATTTTTACATTTCAGTGGATACAGACAGGCCCTGAATGATACCTACTAGTCATATACATTTCTTAAAACTTTACTTTATTATTGTTTAGATATAAAATAGGGCAGTAAATGTAAATTTAATCAACCCATGGTCTTGCATCCAATTTGCTATTTTCAATTGGGAATTTTAGGGACATTTTTAATGTGCATGACGGTACAACTTTTTAATAGCAAGTCGTAGGCCTAGTTTTAAATTGTAGCTTATGTAGTAGACTCATCTTCATTGCTCTATATTTTAGTTTTACTTTCTAAAATTATTGTGCCTCTGTGTTGAAGTATTGATATGAATTGTGTGTTGAATATTCAACAATCTTTCACTAAGCGTATCTAGGAGATTAAAGTAGACAGTAATAATTTTGAACATTAAATAAAATGAATTTAATTGAATAATTTTGAGTCATCACATTTTTATTTCCCTTGGTTTGTTTGCACACACACACACACACACACACACACACACACACACACACACACATTGTTTTATGCTAACATAACAAAAGGGTCTTATTATGTTAAAATAAGTGATAGTACTCTCAGTATCAAAATTAAAGTATTAGGACTGCTGTAAATCGTAACCAAAAGAATAATTCTTAAAACTCTTGAAACAAACTACAAGAATGCAGAGTAAAAAATGCATTCATACTTAAAAATTAAATATTAAAAAATGTGATCCTGACAGGACTTGAATCGCTGCCACTAAAATAAACAAAGTAATAAGTTAAAATTACTCAAACACCTAGATCGCTACAATATAAAGAAAATTAGACATGTAAATGTATTATATTGGATACATTTTAAAAATAAATTTCTATTTCAACAGTTTACTAAATTTGAAATCTATTTTTAAGTTACCTGCAGCTAGAATTGTTTAACACAACGAGAGTTGGTTCCATGAAAATTTGATAAGAGGAAATTGAGAAAAGGTCCACAAACAAATGTTTTGTACGGGTCCTCTTGAAATAAAGCTGCTGACATAAATTTTAATTAGCCGATATGTTGAGAGTGTGCGACACCTTAGCTCAGCCGGTAGCGTGTCTGTCTACCGAGTTAAGGGTGCCGGGTTCGATTCCCGGTATGGCCGAAAACTGTATCATCGGTGAAATGTGGGGTTTACCCTTTCATAGTGATAAATTAACAGCTGGGGACTGGATGTCGTGCATGCCCTAGTCTTAAGATAGATTATAAAGCAACGACAGGCCTAGCAAGCTTGTAGTGGGCAATATATGGCCCGGGCCACAGGCTGGAAACAGTGATGGACGTAAAGTAAAGGTGATACTTATTAATAGAGTTGGATTGAATCCAAATTCTAGTTTTGGAAAAAAAAAATGAAAATAAGAGGAAATATAAAAATATAAATATCTAGATGTCAACATTCTTTCTTTCAATCCATTGATTATAACATTCATACATTCAGTTAAGTGTTAAATTACTGGTCTGGGGCCTGGTTGCGAACCGCCAATAAGCAGTTTTAGAGATCTAAGACATATTCCACATGAGGAATAGAAGAACATTTTCTTTTTTATATGAGTCTTGAACTTAAATATTCTCAAATCCTCGAATCTCCAATATCAAATATTCGAGGGTAATGGTTGACTTTCTTCAAGAAGCAATTGTAACAATGTAAAGTTTGTACTGTGTTCATTTCACTGTAGAAGCCATATTTTGTTTGTCCTCCTTTTATATGTTTCTATCCACCTTTCCTGCACCTTCTTCCAAATATAATGCAATTACCTCGTAAAGCGAAAAGAGGTTTTCCTAAATTTGTTTTCATTTGTAAGTTAAGAGACCACGTTTCACACCCAACAACCGGTAAAATTATTGTTTGGTATATTATGAGTTTAACACTCTTTGAAAGCGGGAGAGTTGTCAACAACTTATTGACCGAGTAATAGTAGACAGACATTTCCACACTGCATTGTTTCCCTAATTATTATTATTATTATTATTAGCACCGCGTCTTACTACCCGTTCGGGTTATACGCACTTACGCTAATGTGTAATGG
>CABFOV010007189.1:15063-29921 GCA_902141375.1 Timema poppense | reverse complement strand
TAAAACAACGATTGATCTGTTACAAGATTACTAATTTATTAATGCCAGTGTTAAAATCTTATACCATTAATAAAACAACGATAGATCAGTTACAAGATTACTAATTTATTAATTCCAGTGTTAAAATCTTATACTATTAATAAACCAACTATGTATTTGGGAAAAGATTACTAATTTATTAATCCCAATGTTAAAATATCAATATATTAATAAAACGACTTATCCGTGATAATACTAATAAAATATTTATGTCAATGTTAAAATATCATTCTATTAATAAAACGACAAATCTGTGACAAGATTACTAAAGTATTTATGTCAATCTTAAAATATAATTCTAGTAATAAAACGATTTGTGATGATATTGATAAAGTATTAATGTCAATGTTAAAATCCCATTGTATTAGTCAAAAAACGACTTACATCCACGAAGATTATGAAAATATCTACGCCAATGGCAAGAAAAATATTTCCCGGTATTACTTATCTCTGCCCATTACCTTGTTAATAGATCAATTGAAACGTATTTCTATTAAAATGGGTTTAAGAAAGATCGAAAGAACATTATAACATAAATAAAATGATGATAATTACATTCGAAGGAACACCGGCAATCGATAGTGATTTAATTACAAACGGGCAATAAAGGAACATGTTTCAAATATTTCTCTTGTGTATCGGCGACCAGAGGTTCACTCACTTTACGATCGAGAGTCAACAAAAAAACAAACAGGAAATGTGAGAAGAAACTGTCTCGATAGCAGCCAAGACAGAAGGACTTATGTCCCGCACACATGGGCGATGTGTCATAGTGTGGACGACTACATGGAGACTTTTATCAAAAGAAGAAACTATCAAGGAAACAACCCGCCTCGGTGGCGTAGTTGGCTAACGCGCTTGTTGTGTTGAGCTCGACTGCTGAGGACGGGGGGATCGAGGTTCGAATCTCGATCGGGTGAACTGGGGGTGGTTTTTCCTAAATGGTTTTCCACTCTCCCTCCACGCAAATGTGGNGGGGTGGTTTTTCCTAAATGGTTTTCCACTCTCCCTCCACGCAAATGTGGATTCACTTCCTCTAATTCAACCTTCCCAATTCCTAATCCATTAGAGTAATTAGTACTTAAAGCGTATAACCTGAACGGGTAGTAAGACGCGGTGCTAAATATAGATATAAAGATATATAGAATCAAGGAAACCAGTGCATGGTCCGTTAATAGCGTAGGTCAGGGTGGAGAACGTTTTCCGTCCCAAAGGGCCAAATCTGATTATAAGTTTGCACTTCAACCCGAAGATAGATTTAGCTATCCCAATAAATACAAACAACACTTAATACACAATTATTTTCAATGCTTAAAAAAAATTAATATTTCGTGGATAGAATAGTTAAAATTTTACTGCCAATTTTTTTTCTTATCTCCTAAAAATGTATTATTAAATATGAACTCACACAGACTTTCACTAAACAACTAAGGATTATAAATATATATTTAAACATATTTTTACTAATCAAATATTATTATTATTATTATTATTATTATTATTAGCACCGCGTCTTACTACCCGTTCGGGTTATATACACTTACGCTAATGTGTAATGGTAGGGTGATTGTGAGATGAAATGAAGGACCTACAGTTTAACGTGGAATCCGAACCACGGTGGAGACCTGGCATTCCTCACATTCACAAGATGTCTTGTCAGAGGTGAAGGAAGGGTTTGGTAATCAGATAAATCTGTGCCAGGACCGAGGATTGAACCCCAGCCGCCAGCACAGAAGTCTGACACCTTACCCCTAGACCGCCAGGTCACCCTCTAATCAAATAAATGTATAATGAAACGAATGCCAATATTTATATTTAAATTATTAACTATTTCACATTAACCACTGAAAGTTTCCCTTTAAATTTTCCTCCGCGATACTGCGAGGACTACATTTTCAGTGAGTTTGGGCTGCATTTGGCTCGCGGGCTGCCAGTTGGTACCACACAGGCTTAGGCGATTCTTTTCAACGATGTTTGTATATATACACATGCGTAGAAGAACCTTTGGTTAACTTACATTATCAAAGTGAGTAGTGATTTAATCCGGCACCTCAGCTCAGTGGGTAGTCTATCTGCATGCTGATTAAAGGGTATTAGGCTAGATTCCCGAAATAAAAATTGTAATTTATGAAATTGGGATTTCCCTTTTCACAAAGATAAATTAACAGTCAGGGATCTGTGTTTTGTGTCTGTATTAGATTTATTTTAGATTATAAATATTGTGTTGATAAGATCAGTTTGTCCAAAACGTAAAAGTTAAAAGTTCTCAAATAAAAATCAACTAGTTTCCTTGACTTTCAAAAAGTAAGATTATATATAAGACCAATGCAAGGTAGATTTATTTTGAGGGGGAGGGGGAACTGAACTATACCTGCCGTGGTTAAGGGTCAATTCCCCCCTAAAAATGATGAGAGATTAGTTATCTTTGAAACAACTTTTATTTTTAATCATTATTGGGATTGTAGAAGTTATGAATTTTATACAGAATCTAAAATATACTAGGCATTCAGGTTAAATATCAAACTACATTATTTAGCAGCGTATCTTACTACCCATTCAGGTTATACGCTTCAAACTACTATAATAATGATGATTTCATAAGGGGTTTCGACCCTCGAAATACACCTCCTTGTGAAGGTGATCAGGAAAAATCTTTGATTAGAGGACGTGGTCTTTAATTAAAATTTATTTGATGGACATATTCATAATTTTAAAAGTATATCAGATTGTTTCAAAATATACTTACAACTTCAAATGCATACATAAACAATTTTATAAAAAGAGTTTTATTAGAGTTAGTAATGTTAAATATTCCCCAAAACTCGCTTTGGTAGATGAATGTCCCAAGATGACACTCTATCAATAGACTGGACAGCCGGGGACAAGGAGACCCGGGTTTGAATCCTGGTCGTGTGTTGTAAGGGTGGTTTTCTCTAAATGATTTCCTACACTATCTCCACGTAAATTCAAGCACACCTAAAATTTTAACCTTCTTAATCTCTAGCACATTAGCGTAATTGGTAAATGTGTGTCTAGTTCAAACGGGTAGTGAAATTTGGTAAAAATAAAATAAGTGGTACGGTGCACCGAACAGACTTTCTCACCCGTTTACTTAAATTATACCATAGCTCGTAGGATTTGTGAAACTAAATAAAATAAATTATTATGGAACAATAATGTGGTCAAATAGCATCGCTTTCAACCGAAGAGGATACATGAAATAATATACACTTTTATAAAAACATATTATTTATTCCGTGAATTTTCAATGTCTCATTTCCCAAAACTACGTTTAAAATATGTATATTTGCTTAAAACTCTGAAAATATTGATTTGACAAAATTAGATGTTAATTAAAAGTAGTTTAATTTTAAGGGCCCTACAACTTTGCATTGATAAGCTATTTTATATCTCGAAAAGTTGCGAAGATATTATCAAAATTGGAAATTTACGCTCATGTAAAGTACCCTCAAAATCATTTTCATGGGAAAATGAGATGTTGGTTGTAATTTTAAACAATGGCCGAATACGAATTTTAATCAAAATGGCTAGAACTAATTTTGAGAAAATTGTTTTGTTCTCTTTTTGCCCTTGAATAAACTATTCTTAATTTTAGGATTGGGGAGATAATTACAAAAAAATCTCCAGAATCTTATAAATACCCTAGATACATATTAATTTTTAGTCCAATCAGTGGTATAGTCCCAGTAACAGACAGAGGGCATAGAAAACCCCACTTTTCCGGCTTCACGCGGTCATGATACGTCGATAGACATCAAAATATTGAATACAATATAATTTTTTTACGACAACAAAACTTTTTCTTTCTGAAGGGTCATGAGAGAGTAAAAGTAAAGAAAAAATCCCAAAATTAGGATGAGCGTGTGTATTTTGTCAAATCTCGTGTAAGCCTAATAACTATCAAAAGTGTCAAAGGCTTAGAACTAATAGCTTAGATTGATTTATTTAGTGATAAAAAACCAAGCCAGAAACAGGAATATCTCAAAGTTTAAATACATTTTAAACAACATTATAACATTTTTTTAAAAAAGAGAACTTTATTAAGATAAGAGAATATGACTAAGTTAAAGTATTAAAAATGTTGTTATAAAATTAGTTAACTAGTATTAAATACTAAAAATAGGTACCATTTAATTTATTTTTATTTTTCTACTATAAATATATAAAAATATATTATAAATACCATTGAACTAATTTTTATTTTAAACTAATTTACTGTTTAACTAATTTTTACTAATATAACATTTTTAATAACTAATCAAATTAATAAAAATTAGTTCAATAGTATTAAATACTATTTACCAATTTCTATTAAAATACCATTTTTAGTACTTTAGTTTAAAATATTTTCTTACATTATAAATGTAAGACAAATTTTTAGTTTGTAAGATGAACAGTTGATTTATTGGAACTGGGAATAGCACCGACAACAACCATGTTAAGTTCATTAGATATTAATGATCGCATTGTGGTGATTGTGCCTCTACAACTATAAAAATAACAATAATTAGTAGGTGACCTGGCGGTCTAGGAGTAAGGTGTCAGACCTCTGTGCTGGGGTCCGGGGTTCAATCCTCAGTCCCGGCACAGATTTATCTGATTACCAAACCCTTCCTTCACCTCTGACAAGACATCTTGTGAATGTGGGGAGTGCCAGGCCTCCACCATGGTTCGGATTCCACGTTAAACTGTAGGTCCTCCATTTCATCTCACAATCACCCTACCATTACACATTAGCGTGAGTGCGTAAAACTCGAACGGGTAGTAAGACGTGGTGCTAATAATAATAATAATAATAATAATAATTAGTTAATTACTCAACAATACGAGACGCCAAGAATGAGTGGTCACATGGACTAAACGTTTAGTTTGACGACGACGGGGATGCTGGGGTTCGAATACTGATAGGGTGTACTGACGGTGTTCTTTACTAAATTATTTATAATATTCAATTCCCGCAAACGCGGGTATATTTCCTAAAAAAAATTACCTCCTCTATACCCACCCCTTTAGTGTAGTGTAATGGGTATAGCCCGAATGAAAAGTCAAACACGGTCGGGGGAAATAAACATTTTTTTTATCAATCTTATGAAGGAGTGAAAAAAATAGCAATGGCTTAACAGATTTCCTTCCAATTTTTTTTCTCTCCTCTAGAATAAAACCCCAAATAATATCTAGGTGTGAACAATTTACAATTCTACCAGATACTTTTACCCAAATTTTTAAGTATTAATATCGGATTTCTTACTTCCAAAAACATATGGTTTCATTCTATCATAATTGAAACAAGGATTTGTTTGCACAAACAGAAACATAATAAATATTCAGCCGAGCAATTAAAATCGATAAAAAAAAATAATTAATAGATAGCTGTGCCAAAAACAATCACCAACCCTGGGTACGAAGTGACGTGTACCATTGAAGGAAATTGATATGTTTTTCTTGGCGATTGAGTCACAACTGGTAGCAAATGCTCGTTTTCTCGAGTCTTCAATAGGCGTTGTGAAGTGCCACGCATGCGCAGTTCAAAGTTCCCAAAAGATTTTGTATCCAATTTTGTTTTGTGTGGACACACTTGAGTTCTAATTTTAGAATGACAAGCGTGAATTCAGAGGACATTATTAACATTTGTGTCTATTGAGTTTTCTTTTTCAAATTAAATTGGCTTATTTTAAACCATGGTAACTATGGGTGGTTAATGGCATGTCTTCCTACTGAGATAAGGGTCCCGGGTTTGATCCCCAACATGGCCGAAAAAACGTATTATTGCCAAAATGTGGATTTCCCCCTTTCACAGTGATGAGTCAAGGTGGGATAGGAGTGGAGGCGAGAAAAGGTCTAGTTTTTTTTTTGTTTTTTACAATTTTCATAGTAAACAATTATTTTTGTAAAATAAATAAAACTGTGTTCCAGTAAAAACGTAGAGTTTAATTTTCCACACAAAAATAATCTCAACATTTCTTGAATATCTGTCATGAGCATATTAGCCTTTTTGGATGAATTTTTTTTTTAACGAAAAAGTTATAATCAAATTCTAGGACAGCAATAACAGATATTCAATAATGGTTGGGATCACCATGTGAAGAAAATTATACTCATGTTTCTACTGGAACAATATTTTATTGATTTTTACCAAAAACTTTTTTTTTTCTATAAGAACTGTGAAAATCCTGCCCTTAAATCCCAATTCCCGCCATTCTTGGCTAGAGGATGATTGGGACATCTGGTCTAGATAAAATAAGTTAGTTCATAAGACGTTTTATGATATAATTAGTTCAGGAAGTACCTTAAATATGTTTGTAGAAAAACAACATTTGATGCTTGCACACATTGCCACCAGTACCATACGAACATATACATGGATATAAGACTTTATTTCGTGTGTTGGATCAAACTTGTCCTCGGAACCCAAACATAGCCCCCCTTAGAAACAGATTGAAGAGGGTAGGAGTTAGGTTGAAGGGGAGGGGGAGGGGGGAATTCAAATAGAGAAAGGGACCCCCTGCTGAGTTTATCGCAACTAGATTGAATGGAGTGTAGTGATTGGTGCGGCGGTGTGATCAACGTGTGTGTCTACGTATCTGGGGGGATACCGTTCGTTGTCAGGTTGCTTCCTACATTGTGGCTCCCAAATGAAGACGAACCAGACAAAAGTTTTCAATTAATGGAGACAAAGCAGCCAACTTTTTTTTGTTTGGGGGGGTCGCCAACCAATTCAAGAGGCAATCCACACAGGTGGGAGCTTTCAAAGTCTAATTTAGGGTTTGTAGGTTGGCTATGGTGGTCGAGTAGGGCTGCCATCGGGAGATTCCATCCTGTATGGCCTGATATTCTCCCTCGTCCCAAGGCAAGGAGCGTGGGAGTCGATAAAAATTCCGTATCTTCACAATAATTCTTTATAATCTTCTATGTTACTAATTTGAAGAATAAATGCTCTGTTTTGGTCACTGCGTCTTAGTACTCGGCTCGGGTTGCACACATTATTTAATAATAACGAAATTGTAGTAGTGATTAAGGTAAAATTTAAAGTAAATATACCCGAATTTACGTCAAAGCATTGGAAAATAATGTAGGAACATTCAATTTTAGAATACGTACCAAGCCGTGGTTCAAACCCAGACTTCCCTACCACCAGCAATTAAGACTAAATGAGCTTAACCTTTTGACCTCGTACCAACGGGTTCGTGTGTATTTGTTTTTTACATTATACGGTTTTTGACAAAATTGTCCTTAAGAGAGGGACAGTTAAAATAATGATACTTTTTAAAATTCAATGTATTCTATATTCCAAAAAATTAAGATTTATTTTATTCAAGACCAGACCATAAAATATATTTTTTAATATTTGTAGAATCTACATTATATACAACCTCACTCACAATGGTCATAAATATCCTATTCAAATAGTTTATGGGAGTCCCCCACCCAATTTTTAGATAAGTTTCAGGCCAGACATTGCCATCAATGAAAAGTTCATATATTTTATATTCGGATGGTTGGCAACTCCTAGTTGAGTGCCTACGATTTTATGTAGAGAAATACCTGAATCAATGGGTTTATTTTGTTACCTAGTAAGTTTCTGGCACCAATTCTGGGTATTTAAATTGACTGTGGCATTTCAACGTTTACGTGAATAGCTGCAAAGATTACCTTTACCAGTGTTTGAACAGTTAAAATAATCGTTAAACTTTTATTTTAAAGTATTTTAAATAGGCTGGTTCGGGATGCGGTTAAACAGATTTATTTTCAAATTAGGTGAAATAAACGTTCTAAATGCATGACAATGATTTTAATAATACTTAATACCACGTCTTACTACCCGTTAGTGTTATACGCTTAAGTACTAATTACGTTATTGAGATAGAAATTGGGAAGGTTGAATATAGAAGAATGCTCCCGCATTTGCATAGAAGGAGAGTGGAAAAACAATATTTTAGGAAAACCAGCCCCAGTTCACCCAAGCGAGATTCGAGCCTCTATCTCCCCGTCCTCGGCAGTCTAGCTTAACACGAAACCAGAGCGTTAGCTAATTACGCCACCGAGGCGGGTGACAATGATTTTTGGCTCTATATATCTAGTGATAGAATTTATTTTAGAAAGAAACAAGAAAGCAAGTGGTGACATAATATAACTCATGCCTCGAGTGACGCATGCGGCGCTTGGTTGACACATATTATGTTCTGAAAATTAAAAAATGAATCCTGGACACGAGAATCGAACCCGGGACCATTGGTCTTATTACGCCAATGCTTTGACCACTGAGCTATCAAGGAATCGTCCCATTCTCAGGGTCATTCTTCATTCATATTTTAAGGCAGAGTCTATGATGGACGTGCAGAAATCGTCGGCTACAAATATGTGATAACGAGCTATCAGATAACGCAGACACCTTCGACTCGGTAGTTGGCTTGTTGCAGCCACTTGTACAAATATAATTGTAAGGGATTGCATATTTAAGAATCAAATAGCCGAAGCTATTATTTATGCTTTTAGTGAGGATTCCTGGTTAGCTCAGAGGTTAGAGCATTGGCGTGCTAAGCCAAAGGTCCCGGGTTCGATTCCCGTCTCCAGGTGTCATTTCTAAGTTCTCACGATATGATATCTAGATACGAGTGAATCCTCACTAAAACAAATATAATAGCTTTGGCTATTTGATTCTTAAATGCCACATATTAGTTTTGAGAATATATTTGCTACTGTTCAACAAACTACCATTATTGCCAAAGCCCGCGTTATATTCTAATTTTCAATAGCAGAGTAAGTAAGCGATTAGTTATTGAATGGAGCCGTTACATTTTACTTTATTATTTCACAGTGAGCTAAAATGCGCACATCACAATCGACAAATACGTAAAGTGTCAATACAATTGTTAGAATTTTTTTCCATTTTTTTTCTACATTATTGAGCATGATATTACCAAATTAACAAGGAATTTTCCTAGATCTTTTTAGACTTTTTTTTAACAAAAAAAAAGAATCATAAAATACACCAAATATCCCCTCTCATGCAAGTGAAGCCAGATTTTTACCGGCTCTCTGTTAAGAAGTATCCTAAAGGTGGAGTCATACTATTGTCGAATAATAAGACCTGAAGGACGTGAAGATGAGTAAACAACAGACAAATATTTCTGACTCTGTGTACGGCCTCTTCAAGAAACACTACTTGCCCCAACCATGAAATGCACTATCTATTATTAGCACCGCGTCTTACTACCCGTTCGGGTTATACGCACTTACGCTAATGTGTAATGGTAGGTTTATTGTAAGATGAAATGAAGGACCTACAGTTTAACGTGGAATCCGAACCACAGTGGAGGCCTGGCATTCCCCACATTCACAAGATGTCTTGTCAGTGGTGAAGGAAGGGTTTGGTAATCAGATAAATCTGTGCCGGGACCAAGGATTGAACCCCGGCCGCCAGCACAGAAGTCTGACACCTTACCCCTAGACCGCCAGGTCACCCCGAAAAATGCACTATCGAAATAAAAGTTGTATTAGTTTTTCATAATTTCCTTCACAGGCCTTCAATATTTTATACATACGACTTAAGTTTACTCAGTCATAATTAATATACAAACATTATGGAATAAAAAAAATACATATTTAGGGTAAATATTAAATATTGGTTGCTAACAACAGACTAAACACAGCTATTCGTCTAAAAAAAATACACATAAAATATTAACTTTGTAAGCGTTTAGAATCTTTTTGCCGCAATTCGTCTCTTACAGTTGTTAAGAAATATAAAAAACGGTCTTAAAGTAATCCATCTCTAGTGTCAGAAGCATAAACAATTAATACTAAATAATGACATTGTTCCTTTAAGTCAGGTGAGTGACACAACGTCCCTTCAGTGTGTTTGCCGTAACTCCCTCTGATTGGTCGTATCTTAACCATCTAGTTTGTTAACTAGACCAGCTCAATAATTATTCCCAGGAGACTGATTGGATTGTATTGTTGCTGTGGCTTTGATTATTATTCTGGTTGTTGTTGTTGTGACGGAGGCTATATAGAACAACTAGACGATTAGCACCAGTGTTATGTGCGAATGAACTTGGAAGGAGACTAGGTTCTGCCATTCCGAGATGTGAACAAGAGAGAAAGGCAAAGTACCAGAGGACTGCTGGGAAACAAACGACAGGTTTAAACGCGTCTTGCTGACACGACGGTTTCACTTTATCTTTTATAGTTTTTATTCTTACCGTTTTATTATTTTAGACAAACATCCATCATATTACTTTAATTAATTGATAACCATTCAATCTAGTATTTTTTATATATAATAAAACCTATTCAAGCTCAATTCAGCTACTATTATTATGTCCTTATTCTTTCCGTTGCCCATAAATACTAGTGAGCGCCTTTAATGGATGGAGGTCACAATCACATAATCACTAAATGAACTTTTTCTCATAAACAAGGTTTTCCCAAAATATTAATAAATCAATAGCATTAATACAATAAATGTTTTTGTAATAATAGTGAATGAATGATTAATACTCAGGCCCAAGTTTGGTTGGACCCTCAACAGTTCCACCGTCAAATTTAAAGCCTATGCAGCACTGAAGAGGCGTACTATAAAAATGAAGAGTGAGGTAGTTTCCCGTTATTTTCCTCACTGAACCAGAAGCTACTATTATTGCACATCAATTTGCTAAGCCCAACGAAATGCACACACTAACCTAACTTACAAGCGACACCTTCAAGCCATCGTAGAGACTGGCTGTTTATTGAATGTTATTAGTACAATCGTTCATACCCCCGCCACTTTCATATTTGTCTGAGTCTGTGAAACTGAGACAGATAATTGAAAATCACAACTTGCTCAAGCCCAATCTAGAAGGTATAGTGCACTGTAAACACTATAGTTGACCAGAATAAGACAGAGCAATGAAAGTAACAACTTGCTCAAGCCCAATCTAGAAGGTATAGTGCACTGTAAACACTATAGTTGACCAGAATAAGAGAGAGCAATGAAAGTAACAACTTGCTCAAGCCCAATCTAGAAGGTATAGTGCATTGTAAACACTATAGTTGACCAGAATAAGACAGAGCAATGAAAGTAACAACTTGTTCAAGCCTATGCCAGAAAATATAATGCACTGTGAACACTGTAAATGACCAGACTGAGACCGATAAATGAAAGTAACTTGCTCAAGACCAATCCAGAAGGTATAGTGCATTGTAAACACTATTGCTGACCAGATATGTAGCTGGGCGACAATAGTTAGTAGGAACATGAAAACTAAACTGTGTAACTTTATGACTTAGCTAGAAGGAGCAACAGTGGCAACATTGGCAACCCAACTTTACAAAATGGGGTGTGTATTGTAAGGGAGATTGACCACGTGAATACAAGAGATATTCAGTGAAGAACTTTGTCACCCCAAAAGATGATTTTTGCAAAGAAAATTTATTAACAAAACGATCCTCCGCGATAATGAAAGAGTAAATAATTTTACATTCTTAAAAAATTAGTTTTAAACCAGAATAATCAGCTAAGACCAACTATAAAGTTGTAAACAATTTTTCCCAATCAATGTAATAAAGATAGGTTTTCCTGCTCGACATTGTTTGCCTTTTACAAATTTGGCACCTATGATATCTTATTTGTATAACAATTTGAACAAATAATTTAACTATGCATAAATTATATTTTACCTTTCTTACAGCCGCATATTTATGAATGCAATAGATCCATTTAACAAATACTCCACTCACGTTCTGGTATCCCGCAAGAAAGAGTTATTTGCTTGGGAAAAATGTAAGTAAATTAAGATCACGGAATGGTTGAGCGTTGAAGAGAAGTTGAAAGGTCATTAATGAGCGTGTGGATCGAGGAAGATAAGGAGGGGTGCTTAACGATAGAGGAATCGATGAATTGTTGAGATTACGTTAAATTTAATTATGGACATGCTGCTAGATAGCGATGGAGGAGGGAGGTAAGAAGGTAGCGAGTAATTCTGAGGTCACACTCATTGAAGGAAAGGCAGGAGATGAGAGAAGGAAACCAATAATTGATGAAGAGGGACAAGAATGGGTAGTCTAGCTAAGGAAAACAAACAGATTACCTTGATAGTGGTGTGCAAATCGGGGTCTTTCTTCATGACCAAGCAGGTTATTTCATGATTTGAAGGTCAAGGATAAATGATCAAGAAAATAATACATCTCACACATGGTTGTCTCCACAATAGGAATTTTTAATATTGCCATCTTATGCAGCATATCGGTAATGTCGAATTGTTTCCTGTTAGAAGTCGTTGGACTTTGGGTGGATGAGAAATATATAAAATAACTGTAGCTGCAAGAGAGCTTGTCATCCATTGGTTGGCGAAGAAGGAAAACAGGGGTAATACGTTGTTGCTTTCTGGGTATTGTTTACGCTCACATTTATTTTGTCTTGGTAGCGAGAGTTTACTTTTATTATCTGTATAAGGGTTGGTTTGAGGGGTTAGCAGAGGATAAGGGTGTTGTGTAAGCATCAAAGATCTACTTCCAGTGAGAAGACTCAATCTTGTAGGTTCAAGCAGCAGGGGTGAAATTTTGTTTCTGGATCGAAGGTGTTATTTTCTTGAAAACCGGATAAGTAAGATTCTTCATAAGTCACGTGGTACGTATCTCCAGACATTGGGCAGTTTATTATCTTGTTAAGTTCAACTTTGGCAATTTATTAATTGTTGTAGTCGTTTGTCATAGAGTGAATTTAAAAGGAAAATGCAACATATTCCGTGGGGATAAGAACAAAGGCAAGGACATGTAGCGATTATTGTAAATAAGCTACGAAAGTGCACGAATAAAAAATCAAGACTGGACACTAAAGCAAGTGAACTCACCTCGGCCCCATTCAGCTGCTTCAACTCACTAATATTCTCCCCGCACAAAGAACAACAACATACCACTATGAATTCGACCGACCAACTAAACGAGTAAATATTGTGCAAGAATGAACAGTGGATTATCACGAGGCGTGTTGGGAAGAATGTGGCGCGCAGGCGCAAGAATGTGATGTGTTGAAAAGTCTAGTCTAAAATATTCTACTAGCTCCTCCGATATTCCACCGTCGTCTAGTTATCCCCTCCCTCGCTTCATTTGTTTTGTGTTTACCGTTGTTCTGTTTACCCCTCTTCCCCATTTCTGATCTAGAATAAGTGTATATAATGGTGTAGTCCAAAATGGACGGACACTCTTGTCAGGATCTTGTCCTCGGACACACGTAGGTGTCCAGGATGATTTTAGAAGGTACAAAATTCGTTTTCGGCTAATGTATATAGAAATTCTGTTTGGCGAATTAATATCTAAATTTCATAAAACTTAACCACTTGAAAGATATTTATGTAGGGATACTTTATTTTTTAGGATATATCGTGGTAAATAATGTTTATCTTCTATTTAGTCGTCTTCGACATGAAGTCCCATCAGGGTTTGCGTGATGTCACAATTGTCTATTTACAAGTCAGAGTTTTGAAAGATTAGAAACTTATAGCCCATACGGATTGATAAGTTTACCCTGTTGTGAGAGAAATGTTAGTTATCTATGGCCTGTGCGGCAGAAAAATCTTGTCCTGTTGTCAAAGAAATGTTAGTAACTTGTTGCCTACCTGGCATGAAAGTTTTTCATTGTTGTCAAAGAAACATTAGTTACTTGTTGCCTAGCTGGCATGACAGTTTCTCATTGTTGTCCAAGAAATATTAGTAGCTTGTTGCCTATCTGGTATGAAAGTTTACATTGTTGTCAAAGGAATATTAGTAGCGTATAGGTTTTGCATTGTTGTGAAGGAAATGTCAGTAACCTATAGCCTGCGTGGCAGGAAACTCTTGTATTATCAGGATAGAGAAGTAGTAGTAACTTATAGTCTATCTGGCGTGAAAGTTTTTAAAAAAGGAATGTTAGTAATCTATAGCCTGCGTGGCAGGAAAATAGTTATTGTCATGAGAAAGAGATATAGCCCATACGGCATGAAAGTTTTATATTGTCATGGAGGAAATATGAGTAGCATGCTGATTTTGATTATAGCCTTTACTACTTGTTAGGAGTAATCTTTTATAATATTCCATTACATTGAATGTTAACCAATTTTAGGATTACTGGCGGTACCCGCAACAATCTTTTTTGTTGTAAGATTCATATTACATATTTATACAAAATTTTTACTATTGTTCAATATTTATTCAATATCAATATAATAAAATGTTATTTTCTGACACATTTCTTTATATCGATATGTTATATCCTTCACTGGTTCCTATTGTATATATTCATATCTATATTACTAAATAGTTGAAGTGTGAGTTCATGGAAACAGAAAATGAATAGACCTGAGTTCGGCCTATTTGCTTTTGTTATTATCCTATCGGCTTCTCTGCAATTATTGTTCTCTATTTTATGTTTTGTTTTGTTGTGCATCAGCCTTATTCTTTGGGAAGACTAAGGGCGGTGTTACAGACATAATATCTATTTAGCACTTAGTTAACCAAATCTTCACAGCCCCTGAGATTTATCACTACTAGAGGTGCACCCCACTATGAAATATTTCCAATTACAACTTGGCGTCTTGATTGTAAAAATAAAAAGCAATATAAAAATGGATTACCCTGAACCTGGTTATTGATTATAGATGCAATAGTTTTTTTGAATGTGCCTTAGGGTATTTGATATCAAATGAGAGAGCTTAGTGCAATAACTGTAGACATGGTGTCTACTCAACTTGACCAATGAAATCCCCGACTTTTTCCCTGATTTCCCCAGATCATTTCCTAAAATTCCCCACTAAAATGTAACATCCTTCTAACTCCCCCCC
>CABFOV010007188.1:1423-17158 GCA_902141375.1 Timema poppense | reverse complement strand
CATACATACATACATACATACATACATACATACATACATACATACATACATACATACATACATACATACATACATACATACATACATACATACATACATACATACATACATACATACATAGGCCTACATGTGCTATTTGTTTGCGGTGTAGAGGTAGCCCCGTATGGAGAAAGATCTGATTGGACGAGCAGGTGTTGGCTTAGTGTTCTTTCAGCCTCTGCCCTAAAAGATAAATACACGCCATGTTTTTATACATTGCAGGATTTGTCCATCCCAACTCTTCTTTAGATTTTCTTCTAGAGTGAAGTTAAACTGTGTAAATGTTCAGAGAACAACTGTGTTAGGTTTGAATTAAATCGTTTAATGCGATATAAAGTTATCGTGAGACATATCCACCATGCAAACTGGTGGAGTTAAAACAGAGGGCTCGTTTCACTCGGTCAATAAATCAAACCACACAATTATGTTTCTGTCTTTACACTGACAGTATTTCCTGGAGTTCCTGTTCACGAGAGTAAGTAAGTTCGGCACCCCCGCCCCCAAAATGGGGGTCCTGTGGGCCGCACCCTACGCACACCCATGAGGGCAGCTCTCAGACTGAGCGTGTGACGTCACTCAGTACACAGGACAGCGCATTAACTACACAAACTAATTTATTAGAAATCAGGTTACATTTTGAAACTTTCAATAGTAAATAACCCTCCAGATCGACACCAATGTCCAATTAGTGTAATTACTCCACTTATTCCTCAAGGCATATATATGCTACTGTCTTCATATTAAAATATAAGTGTGTACTTAATGACGTAAGCAATGACGTGATTAAATACCTTCAGGTGTCGCGCCCTTTATATTATCTTTACATGGGTTGGATTTAGAGATTTGTGAAACTTCGAAATGTCCAAGTCGAAGTTAAAGATCGGGTCTCCTTCGCTCACAATAAACTTACTTTTGAAGAATACTTCAATAAATTATGAACTAATAATTATTTTGTTTATAATAAAATTTCCAACCCATTTAAAACACTCCGTGAACTGACGGTCACCCATACGAAGAAAAGAGAATTATACAGCATAAGATAATATGTGCTCTTTAGTTTCACCATACACCTATCTCTTACCTAGATGTAATCAATGACACGTTTCTAAACTAAGAGAGGCTTATGTTACAAACATAAACACCTTATCTTTGACTTCGAACTAGCTTTGCAAGTGTCAAGTCCCAGTTCGACCCCGCTTCACATTTAAATAAATATACCATATTTACTATCATGTTTGTTTGTGACGACACATCAAAAACTCTTTGGCATCTCATCTTGTAAGCAATAAAAATCAAATATATTTATTTTTTGAATGACAACGATATGTTTTCGCTCATTATTTCAGTGTGGCCAACATCAGTTGATTAACTGTTTGTTTTACCAGGTCAAAAGAGAAATCTCTTTGCCTCATATCGCTCACAATTGATCAATGTGTGGCCTTAGTTTAGAATGTGTTAACTACCAGCACACAACGGCTGGTGTGCCCGGTCTTGGAAACATTTGATTCTCACGTCTTTCTGGGGACCAGATCAGTTTCCCTTTGCATCAATGTATCGCTCTACTTTCCTTATAAAGTGTAAGTACACACATTATTATCGAGAAATATGATTGCCAAATGGATCTGAGTCAATTTTAAAACAATCAAAACATTTATCTTGAAGGAATATGAAAAGAAATATTTTTTAATATAAACTATTATAATTTGATAAAAATGTATAAGCTCGATACATAATTTATATTTATTACTAGATGCAAGGGTTCGTCGTTGCCAAGTAGAAGTGACCATCTCTTGGTAAATGTTAGTAGATTTACGAATTTATTAATTATGTTTATGAATTTCGTAAACTAAATAAATTTACCATGTTTCCCGTTCTATGTTTACTGGTTTTAGATTTATCGTTGATTTCCTAAAATATTTAATTTGTTTAGCAAAACTTGGGCAGAAAGTCGTTTGGCTAAAATATGTGCCAAAAATATTATCCCAATTGTTATCTATCAAATGACTTTAAAGTTCTCAATACAGTTTATAAAAACCCAAAATAGTTTGTTCTTGCTTTCTTTGAGTAAAATATTATGCCATGCTGGAGTTGTATATTTTTGAGATGCAAACAAAATTATTTTAAAATATTTGGTTGAGTATGTTTTTTTAATCCTATTAAAGGATCTGAATAAATATATCATAGTACGATCTAGCGTTATAAAATATATCATCGTACGATCTAGAATTATAAAATCCCATTATTAAAAAAGGTTTTTAAGAGTAATTACATTAAATATTATATAAAACAAACAAATAGCAGCGAATGTCACACAGAATTACCACACAAATACAGTAATAAATTGGTTCCTTAAAATGGGTTGGATTTTCAAACAAGTACAATACATTTATTTTATTTTAGTTCAGTTAAATCTAGTGGAATTATTATTAATGTGTATCTTAGAAACATTTAAAATCTTATAAATTACTAAGATAAATTTAAAAAAAATATACGAATATATTTATTTAGAATACCTGAAAGGCGTTTGGAAAAAACTGACCAAAGAAAAACTCAGTCTATTCTTTTTTTATTGTGTCCTGGATAGTTTATTCGTTTGTTAGTGTGCCCTGGATAGTTTATTCGTTTTTTATTGTGTCCTGGATAGTTTATTCGTTTTTATTGTGTCCTGGATAGTTTATTCGTTTGTTAGTGTGCCCTGGATAGTTTATTCGTTTTTATTGTGTCCTGGATAGTTTATTCGTTTGTTAGTGTGCCCTGGATAGTTTATTCGTTTGTTAGTATGCCCTGGATAGTTTATTCGTTTGAAAGTGTGCCCTGGATAGTTTATTCGTTTGTTAGTATGCCCTGGATAGTTTATTCGTTTGTTAGTATGCCCTGGATAGTTTATTCGTTTGTTAGTGTGCCCTGGATAGTTTATTCGTTTTTTATTGTGTCCTGGATAGTTTATTCGTTTTTATTATGTCCTGGATAGTTTATTCGTTTGTTAGTGTGCCCTGGATAGTTTATTCGTTTGTTAGTGTGCCCTGGATAGTTTATTCGTTTTTTATTGTGTCCTGGATAGTTTATTAGTTTTTATTGTGTCCTGGATAGTTTATTCGTTTGTTAGTGTGTCCTGGATAGTTTATTCGTTTTTTATTGTGTCCTGGATAGTTTATTCGTTTGTTAGTGTGTCCTAGATAACCGCTATATTTAAGGTGCCAATGTTTTTTAAAAGCTCAATACATTTTACAATGACCATATACCTCTAATATTATTATAAATATATAAACACATTTGAAATTTCAAATTAATAAATAATATCGTGTATGACTTGCTGGATCAGTTAAAAAACTATTTATAAAAACACGCTAAGATATTGCCAGAGTCACACGTGAGTGTTTCTTCTCTGTCCTGATACGAGGAATGATGGTCTTGATATGGTAATGTCAGTCACACGGCGATGTGCTGTTATCTCTGAAGCTTCGTACGTTGCCAAGATATACAGAGTGGCTTCATATTGACAGAAGGTTGGAATGATACAATGTTGGAGACGAGGATACTCGCTGATTACATATTGTAACTGATGAGAGTTAAATCCACTGTTACAGCCTTTGGGTGCTAGTTCATATCCAACTTGGGGAAACGTGTTCTATTTATACAGAGTGTTGTTTCTCAAGCTCTGCAGGCAAATCATCACATTGATCAATCTCCTTAAAGCCGCCCTCTTCATGATGACTGCGTAGTTTAAAGAAGCCTGTAGTATCTACTAATCAGCTCACAAGCGAGCTGTACCCGTCAGAGACGATAGTGCCAACCTTTGTGGATAAAAGGTGCGATGTGGTCAGCAAAAAGATCCCTTCAGATTTGTAGACCGATGCTACTAATTATTGATACGAGGTTTACCCCGTTCCATACCCATTCTTTCACAGAAAGAGATTGAACCCGAGACCTCTGAACCTATACCCAGAAACTCTGACCACTTGATCAAAGATACAATCGCTTTTACAGGTATTTTACACTAAAAAAGGAATTTATCACATTTAAAATTTTTAACGATATAAACCAAAAACGTGTTTCATTATTTGTTTAGTATTTAATAACTGACATAAGGCTCTTAAAAACACAAAACCATAAAATCCCTGTTAGAAAGAAAAGGTAAAGCCAGGACAGGCCTTCTTTGTCTTCGTAATTAATTTTCTCGCCACTTGAATATAATATTTTTATAGAGTGCACTTCCAGACTGCTCGTTAGCATCCAGATAGATACTACTCGTACAGGTGGCCACAATGTCTGGTGTGTTAGGCTCACTGTGGATGTAAATAACGAGAATAAACATTTCCCTTACTACTTACTCCTTGGTTGATTCAGTTTGTACTGGTCCCGCAGTCTATGGAATTAAGTTTTACATTCCTTGTTTTCGTCTTAAATACACCCGGTGTTCACACTTTGGGCTTTCACCAAATGGACTTCAAAAATGGGACCTTTCTATTTTTATTGGGTTTGTATCTACACACACCAGAGGTCATAAGGTTTAAGGCGCCAACATATCAACGTACAGTCAACTCCGCTAATAGTGAACCAATATGGTCCTAAATATTTGGTTCACAATGTCCGGAGTTTAATAAAACCAAATTTGTTTTCCCTAAACCTTAGTGAGAGAGGTCAGGACAAACAGAATACATTTTGTTGAAATATATTAATTATCGGCTGTGTGCTGTTGCTTGTTGTAAACCATTACAATGTATCCTTCTCAAGAGAGTGAGTTGTTTCCACTCTTGATTTCACACTGTACATCCATTCAACAATCTCACTCTTGATTTCACACCGTACATCCATTCAACAAACTCACTCTTGATTTCACACCGTACATCCATTCAACAAACTCACTCTTGATTTCACACTGTACATCCATTCAACAATCTCACTCTTGAGTTCACACTGTACATCCATTCAACAATCTCACTCTTGATTTCACACTGTACATCCATTCAACAATCTCACTCTTGATTTCACACTGTACATCCATTCAACACAGACTGTCTTGAAATACTCCAACACTTCTTGCACTGCCGACATTTTCTTAATTATCCTCTTAGTCATCTTCACTCCCTGAGTTCTGTGCTGGGACCTGGTGAGATCTGGCTTTGATGGCCGCATGGGCCAAGACGTCACTCACAATATATCGTAATACTTCTCTCTCCAAGTGGTCGAAAAAAAGTAAGAAGTATAAAACAAATTCTAATAAAATATACATTAAAAAATACAATGTACAAATTATGACCTATCATATTAAATTTGGAGTTACAGCCCTTGTGTTTTTGAAACCATCATATAGTGTGCAGTACATGTAGAAAGGTCAGGAGGGGTGGGCGGGTTGGAAATGAAGATTACATCATGTCGACACAGCTTGGCAGGCAGACATCTTGTCTTGTACCCCCCCCTCTACCCAAATGGGCTGGCACCCTACCCTGCCTGGTAACCTAGGGACTAGTCCCCTCCTTCTACCCAGACTAGACTTTTTCTGCCTGCAATGCGGGGAATGAACACACCAGCCTCTTCGGCTCGGTCGGTCGAGTTAGTCTCATCGCTGGAGTCTTCGTAACTACTTTTCATTTTCCATCTTAATATGTGACATACCCNCCCCCCCCCCACACCCTGATATTACCCCTTTCTTCTTCTCTTCTTCAACTTTATACCAGCGCGCCTCCCGGAGCCATGTTTAGTTTTTTTTATGGCACCGAAGATTTGACAAACGACTCGTCTTTTTCTCCAAGTAGTCCTAAAAACGCTAATTGGTTTTCGTGTTTATTTTTATGTTGTACTTTTATAGTCACTTAGCGGCATTTTGTGCGAAAACCTTTAGAGCAGAATGTATCCATCATAATTAAGAGAAATAATAATTTTTAAAACTTACGTAAATATCAGTAGGTTAATAACTAATACGTAAACCTGTTTATTTCATAATTTACGAATATATCAGGTATTTACTCCCAGTTAGATGTACTGAGGTCTGTTCTCACCAAAAAGTTTTCCAATTTACCTCCCTACAAATGTGGTACAATTATTCTAGATTTCCCCTTACTCGTAAATCATGCGTGTCCAAATAGTGTAAATATGAGGATAGTCTAAACGGGCAGTAGGAAGAGGTGAACAAAAGATGTAACCCATCCATCTGGACCGGATGGATTATTATATTTTAGTGTCACGGCTTTAAACTTCCTCGTCTGTGTGACCACGAATGGACCAGCGTCCACAGAGAGGAAACATTAAACCTCAATACAATCAATAGAGATCAAAATACAAACTATAGAGTGAGATTCTGTTTGGTTAATATCCCCTCCTTCTTGTTAAAACCCTCATTATCTGAATAATGAAGCTATTACTGATTAATTAGTGGCTAGCATTTGGGCGAGAGAGAATTTAATTAGGTTTTTAAAGTAATGCTAGGAATTTAAATTACGTTCAATTATATATTACAGTAATCTGGACACTGCTACCAGAAATATACTGACTACTAAATTATGTTAAGAGATTTAAGACCGCTGGTAGATTTCTACAGATAATTAAGGTATCACGATAATAATGCAATTTTACTCCATCAAACATTTATATTTAGTGTTTCCCGAACTGTCGAGCGTTATTTATCTTCTTGATATGTTGTTCAGGGTGTATTTAGCGTGTATTTCTATAAAATATAAAGATAATCGTATTATCTGAGATAGCAATCAATGTTTGTCGTTTCTCCTCTAAGATACATTCTGTCCAAGTAATGGCGCTTTTTTCCTTCTTCAGACATCGGCCTTTTTTCTCTCTAGTTAATCTCTCTGAAAGGAAACCCGACTTAATAAGTCGACAGTAATAGAGGGAGGGTAAGGGGTGGGGGGTGGGGGTGGTTCCGGCCGGAGGACACAACTCACGCAACTTTGAAATAATTGGGTAGGTGACCAATGAATGTATGCTTAAAATTTAACTTTAATAGATTTACTTGTTTGATATTAGTTTAGGGAAAATTTTAGAACATATATTCTAACTATGACTCAGTTTCAAATTTTATCGACCTAAATTCCAGTCTGGATTACTTGATTATAATAATATTTTGTTCAATTAATTGTTATTATTTATTTGAGGCATTAAACGTGCACCGACCGATCATATCAGAACAGACACAACATCCAGCCCCCATTCGTTAATTCATCAATTTTAAAGGGGAAACAGAAATTGCACCAATGATACATTTTTCGGCCCTGCCAGGAATCGCTCCCGGGACCTATGACTGGGAAAACAGACGCGCTACCGACCGATCTACGATGTCGGAGGAAACATTCACAAGACACATTTTACTATTATTATTAGTGTTTATACCCATCAGAACCTGGCGTATGGATACATTAAATACGATCTAGTGACTTTTCCGGTCAGATAATGTTTTTATAGTGATGATTTAACTGTATATTAAACAGCTTACATGATAAAACAGGACAATTAAGTTATTAACAAAATGCACCATCATTCTCTCAGAGTCAGTGTATTCATTTTAATGAGTATAACTTGTGACTTTGACAGTGATAAAAGCTAGACCTGGGTTCAGATCCCGGACGAGTGTACTTGTGATAGTTAACAATTATGCCTTACAAACATATATCTAACCAATGATGGTACATTTTCTCTAAATTGATCTTCATTCTTTTTTGTATTCAATTAAGTTGCTGTAGCCATTGTAATGAGAGTATTAGGAAATAGGAAAGCCATCACTTTGATACCTGTTGGGATTGAACCCTGGCCTCAAGGTTCAGGCACTGGTTTCAAGACGAGTTAATAACGCGGACATTCTCTCAAAGTATATAAAAATAGTCACATAAAACACACTTCGTAAATAGATTTTAAAATTGTGTTAGATCTATTCTTAAATAGTTGAATTATTTAAAATTAGTCATCACTGAACCAACGTAAAGTAATTTTTATCAGAAATGTATGATATTGTGATGTGAGACCATCCTCAGCTATTTCTCAAATATCCCTCGATAGTGAACTACTCTCAAATAGTAATATTATCTTATCCACCGTGTAAAACACCCCCAAAAATGCATTTTGAATTAAAATCTAAAGAAAGTTATTTTAATTTTGAAATTTCAAAAATCAGTTGTCAGTAAACGATCTCAAAGTTTTAGCTTTATGACCAAATAACACAAGCATATGAAGTTAGAAAGACACCCATGTAATCGTCTCGAGCGTATTTCCGGACAGACAGACAGCAGATTGGCAGGACCTCCTGTTTTATTTATGAAGTGGTTTGATATGTTTAAAACTCTGTACCACTTGATGACTGGCCACTGATAGGATTGGCGCAGTTTGTAGGGTATTACATTTACATACATGATATAATTGAAAGAACAAAGATTGAACAACATAAAGTTTTATTGATAGAAAAAACAACAATTAAATACCAATGGTTTACAATAATATAGTCGAATTTAAGATAGGATTTTGATCCAATTAGATAGCCATGAGAAAGGCGACAGGTAGAAGTAAATTCTATAAAGTAGAACAATTCAATTATTACCAACAGAATAATTTATGACAAGGAATACATGTAGCTTAGAATCAGGCTGTGCTTGATGGGGCCTTCTAAATATCACTCAGTAAACACTGTTAATAACAGCAGTTGATGGCTAAGAAAACAGGTGTCATCAAAAGGTACTATGGCTGGTCACATTCCCCTTTGGTACTGCCAGGGCATTCAATAGTACATAATACTATAGAGGAATGAGATTTAAGAGCTACACAAAAAATAGAAATCTTTGAAAGGTATAAGTTGAAGTGTATTATTTGCGCGGACCCCACTATGACTCTAGTGCAGTTCACTAGGTTGCGCACCGAAGCTAATACTGCAAACAAGGAGTGGTACTTAGACCAACTTACAACACTGGTATTTGTCAACTGAATAGTAATAAGGTAAACAAAACAGACAACCTGGGACTAACCATCTTTTCTTGAGCTGATGCTCACGCCGTACAAGGCGTCATGATAAATGTTTTAACAAACTATTAAAGGAACTAGTTGAACAATACAAGTTAGTTATTACGACATAATAACGTATCTACGCTATCTGCGGCGGAGGCATAAATAAATCTCGACAGAGATTTCTGTACGTAACTACCATATTTGAAAACCAAAATGAACTATAGGACGCGTCCGGCATTCTAAAGGACACAAATTATTAAAACACAAATCAACAGACACTTGAGTAACACGTCAATAAGATTTGAACATAAACAATGGTCAGCTAAACCTACTATCCAAAGGAAATTCGTCTCCGACAGTATAAAAACTAAAGGGGTGCAGAACAAAAATTGCCTAAGTCATAAGGACTCGTGGTTTACGGTAGAATACTTAATAAAACCTCGAAGTCTGTGGTTCCATTCTTGACTGCGAGGAGTCCCACGGCCTTGACTTCGTAGGCGGTTACTGAACAACGGTGATCCCGTCTAAGGTGGCGGTGTACCCAACGCCTTGATCTTCATCGTTGTCGTGACGAACGTGGAGTCCTTCCTTCAATGCAGAGATACAGTAAATGGCTACATTGTGTGCAGGGACGCGACCCCTTATATAGTCCTCAACCTGATACGAAAGGAAGATAGTAGAGAGAACGAAAAATATAAGGATATAGATAAGGAACTACGAAGGAAGGAGGGATAAAGAGAGAATCGACACGAGGAATTCACGTACGAAGGGGGGGTAGGAAGAAGTTTTCTTGGTTTACCACCAGGTTCGTTGGCGTGCCGCAGGTCTTCGGCTTCTTTTCTTCCAAGAGAACTGGACACGAGAACACGTGCCACGTGGATCGGCCATTATGTAAATAGCTTTATTGAACTTCATATGTGGGAGAAAAGAATCAGCAGACATCCAAAGGATGTGAGTACTCAGCAAGGCATATTATTTAGAAATATATATGTTTAAATTATGTTATTCAGGATCCATTATTATTTTAATAATATTTGGCGATATAGATATAGTTTATTATCTTTTCCATGTCGACCACATGGTCGGCGTGAGTTGGGCTTTATCCAGTGATAGAAGCAATGCGTTAAAGTAATGTTATTCATAACTATGTCAATATTAATTCTCTTCTTTGATATCTACTCCCGTATTTAACAAAAGTCAGTATTTTTTACCAACCACGTGCTTGAATGCTTGAACGTAGGGAGAAACGTTGATTTATTAGACCGTATTTTCAGAGTAGAGTCAATTAAATATGCGAATATAGTTTATTTCTTGCACAATTAATGAATTATAGAATTCATTTAATTGTAGATGTCTAATCTAACTGATTGACATGCTACAACTCGTATTCAACAAAATGTATGACAAATCTCTGACCAGTTAAAGAACTTAAATTTTAAGTTTAAATTATATTTTATTTAAGTGTGTGAAACTTATATACAGGCACATGGTTAAATTTTCATTTTTATCATTATTTGGTTATATATATACACTTAATTCCAGGCGTATTTTTTCCAAAGTAATTTCCCCCACCCATGTCCGTGAAACGTCTTAAAAAACTCCTCTTTAGTAGTTTTTGTTTTACATAGATAGTTATTTAAGTTAATGTTTTTGGTGAACGTATGATTTATTTGGCTTATATACCTTTAATAGTTCTACCGATTTGATAATTATCAAGTGCAGGAAATTGTTTGTAGAATTTGACATACTTTGCTAACTTAGATTATTTTTTGGAGCTTTTATTTTTTTTACTTAATGTTCTACTTTTTTTTTAATGAACAAATTTTAATGATCCAATCTAGTAGATTCCTTCCACTTTTGTTGGTTATGAAATAACAAAATGTGACAATTTGCCCATACCGCCAACATAAAACTAGTATCACCCCGTCAAATTGAAGTGTTCCTCGCACGAATCCAATATCAAGCTCCTCCCCCTCCTCCTTACCCTCCTCCTCACCCTCCTCCTCTCCTCACCTGCCTGCAGATAAGGGCAACACGAGTAAAACCAAATGTCGCTGTTACATTTTACGAGGTCTAAGCTACTAACCACACAGGAGTATAAAACTGAGAGTCCGCTGCCCAATAAACGGTGGAAAGAGGTGAGGCCATGTCTCTACCCCTCTCAGAGTGAGGTCATGTCTCTACCCCTCTCAGAGAGGAGTGAGGTCGTGTCTCTACCCCTCTCAGAGTGAGGTCATGTCTCTACCCCTCTCAGAGTGAGGTCATGTCTCTACCCATCTCAGAGTGAGGTCATGTCTCTACCCCTCTCAGGGAGGAGTGAGGTCGTGTCTCTACCCCTCTCAGAGTGAGGTCGTGTCTCTATCCCTCTCAAAGTGAGGTCATGTCTCTACCCCTCTCAGGGAGGAGTGAGGTCGTGTCTCTACCCCTCTCAGAGTGAGGTCATGTCTCTACCCCTCTCAAAGTGAGGTCGTGTCTCTACCCCTCTCAGAGTGAGGTCATGTCTCTACCCCTCTCAGGGAGGAGTGAGGTCGTGTTTCTAGCCCTCTCAGAGTGAGGTCGTGTCTCTAGCCCTCTCAGAGTGAGGTCGTGTCTCTAGCCCTCTCAGAGTGAGGTCGTGTCTCTACCCCTCTCAGGGAGGAGTGAGGTCATGTCTCTACCCCTCTCAGAGTGAGGTCGTGTCTCTAGCCCCTCTTAGAGTGAGGTCATGTATCTACCCCTCTCAGAGTGAGGTCGTGTCTCTACCCCTCTCAGAGTGAGGTCATGTCTCTACCACTCTAAGAGAGGAGTGAGGTCATTGTCTCTACCCCTCTCAGAGTGAGGTCGTGTCTCTACCCCTCTCAGAGTGAGGTCGTGTCTCTACCCCTCTCAGAGTGAGGTCATGTCTCTACCCCTCTCAGAGAGGAGTGAGGTCATGTCTCTACCCCTCTCAGAGAGGAGTGAGGTCATGTCTCTACCCCTCTCAGAGTGAGGTCATGTCTCTAGCCCTCTCAGAGTGAGGTCATGTCTCTACCCCTCTCAGATTGAGGTCGTGTCTCTACCCCTCTCAGAGTGAGGTCATGTCTCTTACCCCTCTCAGAGTGAGGTCATGTCTCTACCACTCTAAGAGAGGAGTGAGGTCATGTCTCTACCCCTCTCAGAGTGAGGTCATGTCTCTAGCCCTCTCAGAGTGAGGTCGTGTCTCTACCCCTCTCTGAGAGGAGTGACGTCCTTTCGTGATGTGAGGCGAAGCTATGAGGCGAGGATGTGAAGCGAAGATGTGAGGCAAGGATGTGAGGCGAGGATGTGAGGCAAGGATGTGAGGCAAGGATGTGAGGCGAGGATGTGAGGTGAAGATGTGAGGCGAGGATGTGAGGCGAGGATGTGAGGCGAGGATGTGAGGCAAGGATGTGAGGCGAAGATGTGAGGCGAAGATGTGAGACGAGGATGTGTGGCGAAGATGTGAGGCGAGGATATGAGGTGAGGATGTGAGACGAAGATGAGAGGCGAGGATGTGAGGCGAGGATATGAGGCGAGGATCTGAGGCGAAGATATGAGGCGAGGATGTGAGGCGAGGATGTGAGGCGAGGATGTGAGGCAAAAATGTGAGGTGAGGATGTGAGGCGAGGATCTGAGGCGAAGATATGAGGCGAAGATGTGAGACGAGGATGTGATGGCGAAGATGTGAGGCGAGGATATGAGGTGAGGATGTGAGACGAAGATGAGAGGCGAGGATGTGAGGCGAGGATATGAGGCGAGGATCTGAGGCGAGGATGTGAGGCGAATATGTGAGGTGAGGATGTGAGGCGAATATGTGAGGTGAGGATGTGAGGCGAATATGTGAGGCGAGGATGTGAGGCGAGGATGTGAGGCGAGGATGTGAGGCGAAGATGTGAGACGAGGATGTGAGGTGAAGATGTGAGGCGAGGATGTGAGGCAAGGATGTGAGGCAAGGATGTTAGGCAAGGAGGCGAGTCTCTTTATCTCGCAGGGGTCTATGGGGACCATTTCCATTGTGTTTAGTACACACCAGCTAATTACCCTTTTATATAACATTTTATAAGATCCAACACTCGGAGAGCTATTAACGAACCTCGGGGACGTCCAAGGACTAAGAGACGGAAATGTAAGACTGTGACTCTCCACGGTAAATGGGGTGCTCCAGTTTATTTATCATCCTTGTGTCTAGAATGAGTATTTTGTAAACATACTGGAAATATTTATTTACATAAAATGATTAGGAACGAATATTGATATGTGCATACGGCATATTAGCTAGTAATGTATCACGTTACTAAAAAGCCAACTTAAAGTATTTGGTTTAAAATTACATTAAGTTAATTTTACTTTAAATATATAAATCATTAAATATATTAAGGGTATTGCTTTAATTCAAAATTTAGTTGGAGCTGGTGCAAAGGATTATCTGTTGAGTTGGAAATGAAATACACAAAACTAAGAAGGTTTCGATAACAAACTTTCAGTTCACAACTATTTTATTTTTACAAAATATATATAAAGAAATGGGTTATTGTTTTCGCCTCAACAAATAAAAGCCATTACTACAGATTGAAAAGTGATGTCTTCCATTCGCCTTGAGAGACAAAAAGGAAATATAGGTTTAGGTTTTAAGACAAAAAAATACAGAAAGAAATGTATTTCTATCAACGCAATCAGAAGAGGATGTTCCAATTTATCAGCTTTTGATTTGTCCCGAGAACGTCCATCGGGGTTCGAGATAAAGTGGCGATATTTGATTGGCAGGTGGCGATTTCGAGCCGTCACTCTCTTGGGCGAGTGGACGATTCATCTTACGAACAAAGGGAAAGAAAGAAGAACTCCTTGATCGATAAAAACGAGCCGCGGCCTCAAATATTTGGCACCCCTCAATCATTTTAATTTGCTACCCCTACTCGCCTATCTTACGGCAAACGGTTTTAAGTTGGCGCTCGTCATTTAGCCGTAGGATGCAAAGCCATATGACCCGCCTAACTGTGTTTTAGAGATTTGCATTTTTTACGGATCTACAAATACTTCTTAGAACATGTTGTAGGTTTGTGTTAGTTTTTTAGGTCTAATCTACCTTTTTAAAATTAATTTTTCATAGATACCCCTAAGATGCATAGTTTGGGTTAGTAAGACCCATGTTCTTATGAAGGGAAATATAAATGTTTGTCTAATTTTAAGGGTCTAATGAACAGCGCCGAGTGGGGTTTTTAATCTATAAACAGCATTTAATCAATATAACTTCCCCCAAATTACAAATATATTTCGTGTTACCTTAGTTTTAAGAACAGAGAACTTATAGTTCTATTTGTTTGCGAGGTCTTCTGCGCATGTGTCTGTTCTGAGTGTCGCTGAATGTCTCTGAGCTCTGTGCTGAGTGTCGCTGAACTGTGTGCTGAATGTCCGTAATAAACTACCCACAAGTCCTACAGACAGTCCATTGTGTAACAGTCTCCATGCTAGTTATTAATTCACTTCTGAGACTAAATACAGACCACGGTGATCACGTGCATCTGGGCCTCAGAATCAAAACATATTGAATTGCCACTAAGATAATCCCGGCCTTTGGACTGTGGTTTTCCCGTCCTCTCTCCACGTCAATGCGGGTGCACTGCTCTGTCTATCTCCCTCATCCTTACCACATTGATCATGCCCTTAAGTGCCCATTTTAGCCCACAGGGATATGACTTCAATTATTCTATGGCATTCAGAACTGAAAAGTTAATTGCCGCTCTTTCTGAGGTACTCCACCTATCTCCACCTTAAGATAGTACTATCCAGTCCACCTCATTACACTCTATCCCTTCCAGGTCCAATCTAATGTTCTAATGTAGAGACAACTTGTACCATAGTCAGGTGTTAGATCGCGTCTTTCCGTGTTAGACTGCCTTACTGAAAACAGTGGGAACGGGGTTCTAACCCCAGTTGTGTCTTCTTAAGGTGCCTTTCCTAGATGGTATTACACTCTTCCTCCAAGAAAACTGTTCCTTGATCAGCCCTAAATTATTAGAGTAATTAAATGCGTACTACCTGACCAGGTAGCAAGACACGGTATTGGGAACAACACGGCTCAAACCGGCCACCGCATCTATAGTCATATTAAAAAAAACAGTTTAATTGAAACTAGTACAAGAATTTTACCGTATTTAAAACCATAAACTAAAATTGATAAATAATTACTTCAAAATGAAATACAACAATTTAACTGATTCCAGCTTTACTCTTGTCAAGGTGGGAATGCTGGAGTGTTGCTACAATATCATTTGTTGATCTTGATAATTTGCTTTTAAGTCACTTTTGCGTTAACAGTTTGAATAAAAACTTACCAGATTACATTTCGTTATTATTTTTCATAAAGTGTGATATTTAAGTTTTATTTGACAGCTTGTCAGCCACACTAGTTTATCAATATTTAAACTTGGTTACGGGTTTGAATTGAAACAAATTTCTTTTTTAATTCCCCTTAATTTGATGTGTTTGTCCAGCACACAATTTGTATTTTAAAGTAATGTACTAGTTTAAAAATAATGCATGTTTAATATACTCACAGTACATGTTGTATTTTCTCAATTTGTTATTTACTTTGTGTGACGTATCAACTCCATATTTAATAGCGGACGCTAGTTTATACATCACGAATATAATCCAAGCAGGTTATAATATAATATCACTTGTGTTTATTTAACTAGCGCTGTCAGCCTTATAAGAACTATCGAACTGCTTCCAGCGGGGGACCGGGAGTGAGAGGGGAAATACAGGAGGAGTTGTATAGGA
>CABFOV010007187.1:14367-29922 GCA_902141375.1 Timema poppense | reverse complement strand
CTGAATGCATGAAATGTGGACTCAGTGAAATTTCTGCTCAAGTAACATATCCAGATAATTAAATATCAGGAGGAGGGGATGCAGGCTATATATATTAAGGTTTTGATAAAAATATTGAAGTATTGTTATATATAGTCTACAGCAGACCAAACGTTTATGACATACTCAACCACAAATCGATTATGTTTGTCGATACGTCAGATTAAGGAATATAACTGGGATAACGGTTACTGCTTTATTGTACCCAGTGACAGCTTTGGGGTATGCGAGGAAGTAAACGTGTCCTTTGTGAGGCACCCGATAACATAACCTTACCTAACCTAATTTAAAAATTGTTTCAACTAATATAAATTTGTAATATATGTTTGGATATAAGATCTAAGAGGAAAATAATAAAATATGTATTTAACCCCAGGATTTGCAACACAACATTAATGAGAATGCAAGAAATGTGAACTCAAGAGAAATTTCCGCTCAAATGGAATGTTATAATTTTTCTTGGGCTAGTAAGCGGATATCTAACTGAGCTGATATTTCGCTGAGCGGAACCTTTGCGACACCTAAAAATTAGGCCAATTGCCCACGTGACCACCAATGAGGGTTTATGTAGTGTGAACCCCCCAATTCAATCTGGTGAATTCTGAAGACTATTAATTACATTAAAGTAAGATTGTAAAGAACGTGAGTTAAGAGCAATATTTTCGCAATTTTTATAAAAAAAAAATTTTTCAAAATAAATCAAATAGCTTTTTAGAAGAAACATAGAGTTTAATTATCTTCAATGGATGATATCAACAGTTGTTGAATATCGGTCAAGTGTGTCCTAGATTTAATGACAACTTTTTATCTTAATTTAAAAAGTTTGTCACCTAATGCCGCTATGCTAATAACAAGTTAATCAACAACTGATGATATTACAAATCGAAGTAAATTTAACTATATGTTTCTACTAGAGAAAAAAAGTTTCGCTTTAAAAGACACAAAAAAACTCTCCGTAACTTACATCCATACACTCCCTCCTTAAAATTTACAAGACTAAGCTTATGAATAAAATATAAATCTTGTAGTGGAAAAAAAAAGTAGCTTAGAAAAATTCGCCTGCATTGATGCGAAAACTGTCTTAATCTCCCCAAGCTAGAATTCAAAGCTCGACTTCCTCATTAGCGGTGGGCTTATGAATTATGAGCCCAACGCCTTATACCAGTAAACCAAAATTACAGGCTATAGGCTATTTTATGCTTTTCATGTCCACAAAATTCTTGGTCTATAATTATTATAGCTCACAGTAAAACAATGTTTTGTAGAACAATCCTTTCAATATTGTACATTCAACCACTCAGTATAAGTATTGCCTGTACAGAAGATTTGTTTTATTTCATGCATCATCAGTGTGACCTGATGTAACGGCCGTTACAACTGGTTGATCGCTCGTTCCATCAAGGAGCACAACTTCGCTTTTAGAAACCAATTAGTCTGTTCTTCCATGGGAATAAAGAATCGGTAAGAATGTCATCGAGATAAAACTGCGTCAAGGTTACCGATCATTTTGTGAAATATTGTTTTCGCTTAGTATAATAACTTTTCCATTTATTTTATGAATTTTAGGTATAATATGATTTTCAAATAAAGCTCATTATTTGAAAATTGTAAACTAATGTTGGCACGATTGTGGAGAACAAATATTTTAATTGTGTGTTTAACTAATAATGTAGAGAATAATTTAACATTTATCCATTAGTTATCAGTATTGGAAGTTTTTGATAACTTTTTAAATGAAATCTATCATCAATAAATAGAATAAGATATATTCACAGAATACCAAATTTTAGTGAATTTAAATAAATTTTGATGGTCGAAATAGAATAGAGAGGTCAGAAATAAAACACTGTATAAAAATAATAAGTAAATTCAGTCGGTTAGTACTAGGCCCCAAACTTACGAGTCAAATATAATCTCACAGAACAATATTTTTGTATACCAAATTTTAGTGAATTTAAATAAATTTTGATGGTCGAAATGGGGCTTTCCTAAAAAAAAAAGTGTTTACACAAAGAAAGACTAAATATAAACCTAAAATATGAAATTTAGTTAATAAGAACTGCACCGGGTAAGAAACATGTCTACTGTTTATTTAATTGTATTATCACATTTGACGCCAAGTTTATCTAATGTTTAAGAAAGAAGGTTTATCTATAGAAAAATAAGAGCACCCACATTAGAGTGGAAACACTAAACGAAAACCAGTTATAGATAACAAGTTAAAAACCATTCATAAATCCTGATTTTTATTGAAAGCCAACTTTTGACCACAAACATTAATTGAATGTCACTAATATTTGAAATTATAGAAATCGGTAAACGAATTACGGAACAACTCATCAGAGCTCGGTACTACCTTTACATGAACTGCAAAGTTAAAATTAAATTCATAATTATTTGGTTAAAGATAGAACATGGAGGTTAGGTTAGGTTAGGTTAGGCTAGGTTAGTGATTAGGAGTTGAATGGGATGACAGGTTGTTCCGTAATACGTGTGGACCGGCTGACAGGTATATCTTAAATCTCAATTCGAGTGGGCCCTAATTGAATGTCTACTGACAGGTATATCTTCTTTCTCAATTCGAGTGCACCCCTAAAAATATGTCTGGTTTGATTAATTTATTACAAAGTTTATCCAAATGTTAAGGAAGGCTTCCAATATTACTCCTTATTAATTTCTCTTATACTCATATTTTTCTCCAAGCGGACTAAGGTCCGTATTCAAGAACGTCACTGTGGAGGCTAAGTGGACACTAGCGTGGATTTGGTTGCGTCATCATTGGTCGAATCGTGGACCAATGGTGTGCTCGAGACAACACTATCGGTCCAACAAGCATTGACTAAGGTTCTTAAATACCGCCATAAGTACTATGTAAATGACATTGTAATATTCTATCTCAAATATTATGTCAAAATGAATTTATAGTTTTAAAATAACGGGCTTTCTATGGAATTCAAAGTGCAGATAAACCGACCAAGACTCTAACCTCTACCTAACAATCATCAGCAATACAGTCTATTGCGTGACTAACGCCTTACACCATATAAAAGCTGATGCGAGTATTAGCTTAAGTGAGAGGTCAGAAATAAAACACTGTATATAAAAATAATAAGTAAATTCAGTCGGTTAGTACTAGGCCCCAAACTTACGAGTCAAATATAATCTCACAGAACAATATTTTTGGCATTGCTTCTTACTAGATGTTCAGATTATACCCTTATGTACTAATTTTGTTAATAATTTAGGAATGAGGAAGATTGAATTTAAAGGAAGTGCATCCGCATTTGCGTGGAGGGAATGTGTAAAACCTTTTTGGATAAACCCCCTCATTGCACTCGACTGGGATTCGAACCCTTATTTCCCTCTCACGGGTAGACTAAGTCTACTGCGAGAGTTAGACCATGGACCATGCAGACGCGCTAAACTGTTGTGTACCAGTTTGATCCATACATTGTATTTTAGATTATATTTAAAGTGATAGAATGACAAGACGTGTATTAATCACAACTTGTGAGTGTGGTGAATGCCAGGACCCCACCATGGTTCGAATCCCACATTAAACTGTAGGTCCTCCATTTCATCTCACTCACCCTACCATTACACATTAGCGTAAGTGCGTATAAGCCGAACGGGTAGTAAGACGCGGTGCTAATAATAATAATAATAATAATAATAATAATAATAATAATAATAATAATAAAGCGAAAGAAATAGAAAAAAAATGCTTTATACTTCAAAAAATGGAAATAAGATTGACATAAAACACATCTAAGCACGCCTACAAAAGTTGACCAAGGTTTAGGGGACAGATATTAATGTTGTAATTAATTATTGTATTACTGGTCATGAGGTATAAGGAGTCAGTTGCTATTGACTGGATTGCCGGTGACTAAGAGATCGAGATTGTAATCTCAGTTGGGTGTACTGCAGGTGTTTTTAACCCTCCCTCCCTCTCTCTCTACGATAATGCAGCTTCCTGTCTTTTAACTATCTTTCTCACCTCTGACCTAGAGATTAATCTGTTCAGTAATACTTATATTAGAACGTAAGTGCTAAAAAAGTATTACATTAATCCTTTTGTTTTCTACCAAAGGCTTGATAAATTCATGAATACTTTGAAAATGGCTAAGTTTAAATTTTTATTTAAACCCTTGAACAATAATTTAATCAATTGTTAGCTCCGCCAACACATGGTATGTATCTATCTCACTTTAAATTTTACCCGTGTGCAGTATTTATAACAAGATTTTATAATCTAGGGAAGTAGGAATGTAATTTAAACATTTTATCATACTGTATGTTCTTCTCTCTGTTGTTAAAAGGCCTATACTCAAAATGCATTATTTATAATAATGTTCTTTATCTCCATCTGGTAGCTACAGTATATTTATATTCTATTATAGCATTATATTTGTTTAGATATAAAGACACCATATTTTAGATTATAAAGAAATAAAATAATTCTAGCATATTTAAATAAAGTAGTCACTAGTTGGATATAATACCGTAAAACTTTTTTTTAATAAAAGATAGATGCTTTGTAGTAAAAACTGTGAATTTAAACGCTGAACTTTGTATTGTGACAGCTGACAGTTATTATCTTGTTTACTAAACGTTTCTGTGAATAAAAATAATAAATACGTATGTAGCATCTGTGATATATAATTAAGTCTTTATTTATTTTATCAAGATAATTAATTTAAACCTCACAAAATTTGTTAATATAAATAATATTTATATGTATATTCAAGTCTTTAATGAATTTTATAACTAATCCATTGTTGAGTTACCACTCTTACACTAAAAAAATCAATCGAATCTTGTTATGATCTATGTATACTACTAAATTATTTAATATGCATATAGTAAAACACGATTTGATGAAAAAAAATGGTGGTGAATTTAATTTATTAATCCTATTGTTTAAAGCAGATTAGTTTTTGATATAATTTATTTTTATTTACAGAAAACATATATTACGTTATATATAGAGGCATATTCACTATGACAACTCTTATTAGGTAAATTAAAAATGGCTAAATATCTTTCAATTCAGGTGTTGTGAAATAACAATCAAATAGTTTTAAATTAATTTTAAATATAAAAATTATCTTTAGCATAAAAAAATTTAACTCACCAATCAGACAGCTTGTTAAAATCACACTATATGTGACACACGCGAAGTAACCAAAATTGTGTACACGCTCATACATTTTGTTTGGAAGTGTCTATTAATCAAATTAATATTTTTTTAGTTATCACACACACAAAATCATTAACAAAAAAAACCCTAAGCAAATCAATTTTTTCTCTGTATGAATAATAAAAGCACTATTAATATTTTTCTTTTTTTTAAACTTAAAAATAACGCCAAAACGATATTAAAAATATCATAATCTGATCTGCATACAGTTTGTTTGTGGACGAATTCGCGAAATTCAAATACACCCTCACGCCCCTTCCTTACCGATCGCGTCAACAGTCAAACACGCACTACGGATACTTATGGCTTCCACGACTCCGCTACCGCGGTCCGAGGCGACAGTGGCGCTTCTGACGGACGGCGCAGCAACCGCAACAAACAACACTTTGCTTACTAAACAACATAAGGAGGTAAAGTTTCTTTACTTCATTTCGGCAAAAGTATAAAGTTTTTTGAAAGTACTTTTTTGTTGTGTTTTTTTTCCGCCCGCGGCATATTTCACAAATGGAATGGGCGTAAGCTGTATATACTTTATTGTTATTGTTATAAAGAAACGCGAAAACAACTTTTAGCTATTTTTTTAACTTCTGTTGTAAATTTTGTTATAAAAAGGAAAGGGGTAATTTGCACCCTATCCATACAATATGTGTAGCGCTCACACACAGTAAATTTTGGATAGCTCTTTGCCTAAGTGGTATTTTATTAGAAATTGCTCTTTTGTTTTAATGATGGACATTAAGTAACATCATAAAATTACAACAAAAAAAATACTTTTTTAGAAAATATTATGCTGTGATATTATTATCACTTAGGAGTTAGTCTTGGACATAAAATGATAATCCAAATTACGATCTCGAAAGATTGAAGTATAAGGAAAAAATAAAACTTTCCTTGAAATAAAAAAAGTACTATACATTTATGTGCATCATTTATAAATATTGTTTTTTGCCATGACGTTTGATTGAATATTTGTATGTGTGTACACTTTTTTTTACATTGGCTAAACTCACTAATTTTATAAACGCCAGATAGGCTATAAATTGTATTATACTTAAGTCTTCAAAGTGTTTTTATAAACATAGTTCCTAATAATAGTTCAAAAATGTAAACTATATGTTCCTAAATTTGTTTTCTATGCAAATTATGTCCTATCTCGTACACTATAACAATAGACCAGTCACTTAAAATCAAAGTATTAATACGAGAAATATTTTTTTGTGAAAAAAATGTTAACTCCTTTGATTAATAAAAAATCATGCATATAAAAACTCATTTTGGTCACGCAGATGAAAGCATCACCATCGTCTAGTATGTTTTGTGGTTAACATGAAGGTCAGGGTTTGAGTTCTTCTCGAATGTACTAATTTTTTTTTCTCTAACTGTCTTCCGTTCTATGCAAATGTGGGTGTATGGTTCCTCTTATACTTATCATATAAGTGTAAATATTCAGGTAGCCTCCATACGTAGTAAGAGCGGGAGTCATATAAAAATAACCCACAGAAAAATAGTTAAAAAGAGACATCTACTCTACCAATTCAAAGCGCAGTGGTGGCCTTAATGGTACGATTTGACACCACGTGTAGTGGCTTAAAATATCTAATATGAGAAAACACCCATTGGGTCTAATTTTATCAAGGGTATAGTGAGTCTGATGCCTAACATAATGTAGCCCCTGGTGCAGGAAATGTTTTCCTTTGAGTGTGAATAATGTTGTCATAAAATGAGTTAAAAATTAAACCTTTTTGGTGCAAACTAGTACAATTTCAAATTCTACTATCCCTTATCGTAACATAGATTTTTACGTAAGCTAAATGGCATATATATGAACATTATTTATGTCAAGCACCTCAACTTAACTGGTATCTCATCTATATTCCTAATGATCCTGAATCGATTCCCCTTAGGACTGACAAATTCATTTTACGAGATGTGATCTATTCCGTTCAGTAAATGTGCTAACTTATAGTTATTAATTAGGTTCATAAATAAATAAGGATATGTTTTAATTGAGAGCACACTTTAACTAAGGTGCCCAGTAGTTATTTAAAAAAATAATGTTAATTTTTCTTAAATATTAATATTAACGGTTAAATTTAAAGGGTTGAGTTGAACGTGGCTTAGAGGAAGTTCAACCGCACTACTGCGGAGAAAATGGAAAGCCACAACCATAAATCCCATTTGGTAAACCACCTCAAGTGTACCCAACTGAGAATCGTGCACCGGAGGTGGCTTTCCACATCGTGATTTTTCACTTTGGCTCTCCCTTTCCCCAGCTAGGCTAGTACGGGACTGCGGGTGTATTTCCCCTAAAATATCAACCTTCGCCCATATGGCTGCATACGAGCTCAACACATTAGGAGTGGTTGGGATGGCAGCTGTTCGGAGTTTTTTCGTGTTGGTATACTATAGTATGATTTAGCTGACCTGGTGGTCTAGGGGTAAGGTGTCGGACTTCTGTGCTGGGGGTCCTGGGTTCAATCCTCGGTCCCGGCAAAAATTTATCTGATTACCAAACCCTTCCTTCACCTCTGACAAGACATCTTGTGAATGTGTTATAGTATGATTTTTTAAGAAAAACAGTAGAAGCTAGTTACTTGAGGTACTAAAACTATTTCAATATATTCATACAGCAAACCATGTTACCTGCAGCTGCTACTTTTAACCTATATTAGCAATACCAATAAGATGACATAGATAAAATAGAGAAAGGTTTTTATTATTGGCCGCAAAGAAATATGTTTGAATTTTCTCTACTGTTCTTCCAACCAAAATTCGGGTATAATTAGGCCCTGGGTGTTGTGGCGTCGCACTAATGAAAGATGTAAATGTTTTCTCAAGGAGAACAAAAGACATCTAGACATGGATAGTACAACCTAACACAATTTTAACCTAACCTAACCCAACCTATTCAATCCTAGCTTAACCCTACCAAACACAAGTGATGGATAATTTGACATAACACATTCTTAACTTAACTCAACCCAAACTATTTAATCCTAGTTTAACCCAAACTAACAAGATTATAATCTAACAATTCTAACTTAATATAAAAACATGTTCTTAGGCCTGTTCAAAATTAAGTGGAAAGTTTTTGGTTGATTTATGGGGCTGAATTTGTCCGGTCTATGGGATCGAATTTATATTATGGCTGGGTTATAAATAGTACTTCCAAAAGATTTGTGCGACCTAGTTCTTAATTCCTCAAATATCTGTGTCCATAAAGTTCATTATAATTGGGGTTGAGTGAATATTGAGATTATTACATCGCCGTGGGTAGTTCAAAAACCAAGGGACATAAAGGTGACATTTTAATGTATAATAAGTGAAACCGCAGGGTGTGCATCTCTGGGTGTATTTTTTAAAATCAAATATATTGAGAATTAAAACTGCTTGACTAATGGAAAGTGTTTCTCTAAACTCGTCCCAGAAATTTTAAACTTTACATAAGTATTTAGGGAAATATTTAGGTTGTGTATTTTATACTTTTTTTTACATCCACGGTGAGCCTGACATACTAATAATGTAGACTAATGTAACAATTTGGGTGGCTAAAAATAATTACTTTAATGGGGTAAGAAGAAGGAAAGATTCCTTTTAGTGGCAACTTACCTGCATTTGAATGGAAGGAGAAAAGATAACTTTTAAGGAATAACTATCTTCAGTAGACCCGATCGGAATTCTAACCCCAATATCCCTGTCATCAGCAGGCCAGTCTTGCACTAAAGTGGCACCTTAGACTATTCTGCCTCTGAAGCGGGTAGAGAGGAAGATAATTATAATTAAAAATGAAATATCCCCTCCTCTTGCGTGGATGTAAATTGGGAAACTATGTAGAAAAGACCACCCTTATTAAAACCGACCTTAATTTTATTAGCTATCGAGTTTTTTATTTGAGTGATAGCATATAATACGACCACCGAAGCGGATAACTGTAATACATGAAATCACAATGGATGAAAATTCACAGTTAATTTTTAACACGTGCGTTTGAGCACCAGGTTCGTGTATAATTACCTTCCCCCCCTCCCCCCTAATTGATTTACAATGATTCAATATAATTAATATATTATTTAGCTAATACCTTACCTATTGATATAGGGGTCTTGGGTTTAATGACGCGAATGTCCATAAAATTAATAATTGGTGAAATCTGGATTTAAATTTCCACAGTGGTAAAACAATGGCCGAGGGACTTTCTGTTTTGTCTGTTTTAGACGTAAGTTAGTTTGTGAGTCGTTTGTTGATACAATCAGTCTGTTCAGAAAGCTTACATTAAACACCCCAAATAAATTAATATAGCAATAACCTTTTAATATTTTCAATTATATCAAGTATGATTTTTAAGGTTTTACTTTATTTTCTTATATATTTGAGAGTTGCTTATATAATGTGATGTATTTTATATAAGTTGGGTGGTAAGAGTATTGAAGCTTAGTGTTATAAACTTAGTTCTAATAGTTTAAAAATATTGTTATAATTTTCTATGTACAATATTTGATGATGTTCCTCTTGTAATAAATAATCACTATTCATTTATCATGACAATTTGATGGGTAAGTTTTCGCATACACTAGGCTTTGTTGATATTACTGCCATCTAATTTGCTATAAATTTGTTCTTACTATACAACCAATTATTTTAAAAGAAATATCCAAAAATAATCTCGGTATTCGAAAAAACATTTTTTTTAAATGCTCCGAGTATCCCAACCCGTCCTAGCAATATCCACACTAATAACTAATAGGACGGGGGGAAATAATTAGAATTTAAAGTATGTATCCAATAATTTTCATAGAAGGAGAGCAAGAAATCATATGGGAAACACAGCCTCTGTATGCCATTTTGAATTATAGCTCTGACCTCAACGTCACTAATTATCTAAACAAAATAAGACTGAGTGGAAAATGAACTTAATTACGAGATAGCTCCTGGATAGCTCAGTGGTTAGAACATTTGCGTACTAAGATAAATGTCCCGGGTTTGATTCCCGGGCCCAGGTGTCATTCTTCAATTTAATGAATATGATTTTAAATACGTCTATAATACTAATAAACAACGATAATAGCTTAGCAATTTCATTCATCATTATCAAGATAAGGCTTACGGGATTGTTCGTTCTTCCATCGTTGCTAATTTGTTAATTAGTGATAGGCGTGATAATATAAGTTAGTTTGAGAGCTATTGTTTCAAAAGGTGCTCATAATACACATTTTGATTTAAAAAATGACTGTTGGATCCCCAGTATTATAACATGGTCAAAGGTGTCTGTCTCGTCTACTCCAGGTTTCGGGTTTAGAGGATGGATGGTGTACTCAGATGAGTTTTCCTGAATCTTTATACAATCTCGCCTCATATGAATTCTAAATGTATAATCCCTATCTTGGTAGGTTAATCTTACATCCAATACTGTTTCCCGCCTGTGTCCTGGGACAGTATTTTATTCAATTCATATATTTCTCCCCTACCGGCCGACTAGGCCTGTCATAGCTTTATATGCCTTATAATCTAACTTAGGACTAGGAAAGGCACAACATCCTGTCCCAGGCCATTAATTCATCATTGTGAAAGAGTACACCTACATTTCACCAATTATAAAATATGTTTCGGCCATGCCAGGTGTCGAACCGAAGACCCTTAACTCATAACCGACTGAACTAAAGTTTTGGATAGTAGTGTTAATATTTGGATATAATGTATGGGCTTAATTGATACTATAATAATACAAAAATCGAAACCCGTTATCATTGCACAGCAAACAGATTCCAGATTCTCGAGCTGAGGAACAAGGTCTACTTTTGGACGACTTTAGAAAAAAGTTATGTCTGGTTACGACCTCACTCTGGTGCCACTAGTCTGCCATCTTGTAACCAGTTTATATTTGTGGTGGATCCACTCGAGACGGTTTAAAAATACAGGCAACACCGACCGGCAGGAAATGTTGGATGAGAAGTGGAATGGGAGGAACCATCTTCCTGTTAGTAAAAAAAAGCATTAGCATTAGTTCCTGACAAACCGATATGTCCGTGAAAGAACTCAGGGAATATACAAGTTGCTCAGTTGAGAATTTATCTTATTTCTTGTGCAGCTACGCTGTTTAATTTATTATTTTAAAAAAACTGTCTACTAGTTATTCAAATTAATTTGGTTGACTAGTCGGAATTTGAGACATTAATTTAACGAATATTTTTTTAATCAATATGACCACAGCCTTGAATCGAGAAGAAAGTCACCTCTAAACTTATTCTAAGAGTTTTGAATTTTTATTACTTTTTCATGTCAAGTGAAAGTATTGTAATCGTGGAAAACTTTCAGCCTCGAGAGTTTGATAAATCTTTTCTTTGTAAGTGTGTTCGAAAACAACAAATTAGACTTTACAATTTTATCTGTCCCCGTGTATGTCCATTCTTGGCCACATATCTATAATGGTTAAATAGATTTTGTTGAAATTTAATATCTAGATGTTATAGAAATGTATTTTGTGACAATAATTGATTTTGACCCTAGTCCTCAAATTAAGGGTAGTTTACGAATAAGTTATTTATTATTTTAAGCTTTTCTTAATTGGCTCTAATTAATTTGTTTAAATAGACAAGAACATACAGACTTGTATAAATTATATATTACTATTCCAATTATTATAAAGTAAGTTTATTGGGTTTGATCTCAAAATGAGTACCGGTATATGGTAATAGATTTTTTTTATGATAAATAAGAATACATTTTAATGTTTACAAGTTACATTCAATTTTAGGGTAGTTTACGTAAAACTTATATTTTTAGCTAATATTTTTTTTATAAATGTTTGAATAATTTTGTTTGAAATTATTATGGAAACTTACGTAGTTAAAGGTTTAAATCTGAAAACCTATTTTGCGAAATTTTTTTCAAGCTATAATACACAAAATGAGAAAGATTGTGTGAATATTTTTCATACAATTTATTTTTCTTAAGTATTTTACCATTCTCTCCACAAATATTAAGTCAAAATTTCACTTGAAAAGTGCTTTCCAAATATTTTAAAACCTTTATTCAATTTTTATAATGATAAGCTTTCGTGACCCACATAACCTGTAATGGATTTTTTCAATTTATTATTAAATTTAATTTTACAGAAACAGATCTATTATTTTTCAGGAAGCGTGTGCATAATATTTGATTGTATGATTTTTTTTCTATAAAGATATTACCTCTAAGTCGATGTGAGTCAACTTCAGGCTCAAGAAGTTCAACAGATAAAATTTGTTTCCAAATCAGGTTTTAATTCTTACCATCACTCAAAATCCAGCTTCACATATGAACGAGGTTGTTTAATAGAGAAAAACCTTAAAACCTTCAGTGGAAAGAGCTGGATACATTTGTTGAATAGACAACCATAATTGTATCAATTCTTTGACGTTGAAATTCATTTTTAGCTAGGTGTTAATTAAGTACAGAATTTTCACATCTATAAAACTTTTCATGACCCATCAACAATCTGCTCTAGACCCACAGTTTGAGTACCACTGTTACAAACTTTGGTTTTATCCTTCATACTCCAATTATGGTAAATATGTGGATAGACAGTACAAGTAATAAGTACGACACGGTGTAATGGAAACCATTTTTATGTCACTCTTTCGGTAAAACGCTATATTTCTGACGAAGTTTTACACACACAAAAATATACTAGTGTTTTTACCTTCTTAATATATTGGTTTGAATATTCTTCTGAGTAAAAAAAATCTCCAATAATGGGACAAGCAAAGCTGCATGAATAGAAACCGATTTCAATATGTAGGAGTAGCAAGGGATGCTTAGTTCACAAGCTTCCGGTTCATCAACAGTGAGGTAATCGGATTCAGCTTTCGCAAAGATTATTAAGTAGTTTTAAATATACATGCTTAAGTGCATGTCCTATATCCTATTATAGCTTTATACAACGCACACTGACTGATGATATATATACACATTTATAGTAGAATATAATTTAATATATAAAGGGTGACCCACGGAAAAGTAGCCCGCCTCCTATATCCAGCAGGCGCCTCACACTGAATTGGAAGAAGTAATTCTCCTTCCACCCATAATGTGACATGAAGAATGCGCAAGTGAACTGCTTGTCTAAAGCTTTATTGACTCATTCTTCATGTCACAATATAGATTGACGGGGATAGACCTCTAATTCAGAGTGAAGCGCCTGCTGTATATAGGAGGCCGGCTACTTTTCCACGTGGCCACCCTGTATATGTTAACGACCAAACTTGATTACAGGACAGATTAGGTGACCTGGCGGTCTAGGGGTAAGGTGTCCAACTTCTGTGCTGGGGGTCTGGGGTTCGACCCTCGATCCCGGCACAGATTTATCTGATTGCCAAACCCTTCCTTCATCTCTGACAAGACATGTATTAATCACAACTTGTGAAAGTGGGGAATGCCATATATCCAACGTGGTTCGGATCTCACGTTAATCTGTAGGTCCTCCATTCCATTTCGCAATCACACTACCACTACACATTATTGTAAGTGCGAATTGCACGAGGGAAACTTTCCAATTTTCATCATTTCCCACCAATATTTCAAATAATAACTTATCGTTGTGAAGTTGAAGTACTAATAAAGGTACAAATAATTTTTTAAATACATTTTTATAAAACTAGGAAGTTCTGAGCTATAAACAAACACAGACTATATACATTTTAATCCAGGTATTTGGAAATTAATTTTGATTCTTATACTCTTTGTGTGACAAAGATGTTTCTCTTTTCTCAATTTTTCTGTAACAGTATCCCTATTTCGTAATGACATAGAGTGGTCCTAATGCCATAGAGTAAGTAACGGTGATTATTATTTCAATTATGATCTTTGAATGCGTATAACCCGAACGGTTATTAAGACGCGGTGCTAATAATAATAATAATAATTATCTTTGAAGTATAATGTTTCTACAAAAATGTATAAACTTATTATTTCGTTTCACATATCTTACGAGTTTTTAGTAAATGTATATTTTTAAAATAAAAGCGAAGGAAAGTTTGTGCGATCTACAGTGATATTTTTTATTACAAAAATACAAAATTACCTTCACTTTTATGTAAGTTGATTTGTGAACCTATTTTTCTAAGGCTCTTTTATTATTATTATTATTATTATTATTATTATTATTATTATTGGAGTTTGCTGAATTATCGACACAAGTAACATCATTAAGATTCCTTTACTCATTTTAATGTGCACAATGATATCAATAATATATTAACCCTTTTTTAACAACCTGTATATACGTGTGTGTGATAGTAATTTATTTTAAAATAAATAAGTTTTGAATTAAAATAATTTTATGAAAATTTTCAGGGGGCAAAAATAATAGCTTTGACACATATAGTCCGCTTTTCTAAGTTAAATCCCTGGATGCACCCCTAAACTTTAATATAATCAAAATTAATCCTGCTGTAAGTAGGGAAGGTATTTTTTTGTCTATAAAACATGTATAAAGCTATTTAGAGATATAATTTAATTTGCACCACGTCTTACTACCCGTTCGGGTTATACGCTTAAGTAATAATTACGTTAATGGGCTAGGGATTGGGAAGGTTGAATTAAGAGGAATCGAACCAACATTTGCGCGGAGGGAGAGAGGAAAACATTTTTTTTAAACCACACCAGTTTACCCGACCGAAATTCGAACTTAGATTTCCCCATCCCTGGTAGTCTAGCTCTACACGAAATAGTGCGTTAGCTAACTACACCACAAAGGCGGGTCTTAACAATTTCACCTCTTCTTACAAAACCAATGGTATACAAATAGGTGTTATCTAACAAAGGAAACAATGTTTATGCAAATTATTTATAAGCTAAACAGAATCAAGCCTACTCTGTAAAAAAACTTTTGACATACATCATGCAACTATATCACAGGGAACATTTTCAATAACTCAGGTTTGGAGGTAATAGTAGTAATAAAGTGAAAGACAATTAGCGATGAATGTATATATACCTATGGTTTCTTTGGTGCCGACTGACAGCTGACAGCGACAGCTGATGACTTTGGAAAGTTATCAGATTTTGTATCCCTACGCTTACCCATACGATCTTCAAAAACATGTGTTTAGCAGCGGTCACTTCTGACAGTCAAAATTTAGGTATATACTTAACTGTTTACTGTCAGAAGTCGGCTGTGAACTGTCAGTCAGCACCAAAGAAGCCATGGGGCTACTGTATATACATACATATATATATTCATTCAATGCAATTAGTGTCAAGTCAAGGGTTATACCAGAACATTAAATAAATGGGGTGGAGGAAGAGGGAATAGTTAGGCTTACAAAAAAAAAAAA
>CABFOV010007187.1:0-13206 GCA_902141375.1 Timema poppense | reverse complement strand
CATTATCTTATTCTCTATAACAATATGTTAACTTTAATACTATATTCTTGTATTTAATGTTTGATTTAATTTTAATTTAATCAAAATAATGTCTTATTGTAACTAAGTAAATCGAACTTGTAACATTTAAAAAAAATATAGTTCATATTAAATTTACAAGTTGGATAGTATGAAAAAACCGCATGTTGTTGTTATGTGTGGTTTTTGAGAAAACGGCTATACAACTTTATCGTTCTTATATATTAGGTGTCCGTCCGAATCTTAAGAAGGATGAAAACCATTATTGCCTGAAAATATCAGGCTGTAAGTGTTTTTTTGCCGTCAAACGGAAAGATGAACCAATTAGGCCTAGTCCGTTATAGTTTATCCTGGAATTTGGTTTGGACTGTTACATATATAATGAAATATAACTCATGGAATAAGCGCTCAATTGTATTTATAGTCTCAATCTTACTGTTAAAATTTAATGATTGAGGAGCTTTGAAAAATGTAAGACTTGTTTTGGTTCAAATACAAGTAAGGTTGGAGGTTTAGTCTTCTCGAAGTTTATGGGGGTAGTTGTGATTAGGACTAAAATCTGAGGCAAACTCTAGACTCTGATTACCCCTTTTGAGCGTTAACTGACTTGTAAAATATTAATAATAATATACTAGTTTAATATTGTTTCTAAAATTAAGAGAAAAAATCAATTGGTGACTTTGGTTGTAGGTTCAGTTCCATGGGATAGCATACCCACACTTATACAGTCAAATTTTTAGTTGTAATAGCCTTATAGAAAACCTAAATTCATTATTTAGCCCAACATTTTAGGTATTTATAATATATATTAAAATTAACAGCTGAATATAACATGAACTAATATATTATTAATAGCTAGAATTATATAAAGTAGACCTAGTTTTTCTAGTTGTTGAATAAGGCTCTTTTATGAAAATTTTATTGTTCCCTTTTCTAAAATTAATAGGTTTTACATAAGAATGAATAATTAATCTCATATTTAGGTCATCTCAGAGAAAATGTTCCCACAATAGTGGGGAGAAAATATGTTAAATAAAGAAAATCAACGCATACCCAACTAGGTTTCAATAACGGACCACCTTGTTTATGGTGATCAAATTTGATACTAGCCCAACATCATAAACCCATTGGTTCAGAATAATAATGTCATATTTTATATAACGTTGTTTACATGCACTGGTGGACGCGCATACAAAATCGTCAGTCCCGTCCTGTTTGTTCTTTTTACTGGGACAAGTAGATTCTTGGATCGAACTTCGGCTGGATTAATTGAAATATGTGTATTACCAAATAATTTCTTCCTTATCCATGTAGATTCGGGTACAATTAATTTAAAATACTATCTTCTTTATCACTAGCAGTGTTTCTGAAACTGTGTGCCGTAAGCCCTTCAATGGTGTGCTGTCAAATTTTAACTAAAATATAAAAATCATATCTCTGGAAATTAAGACATCAAAATTAATGTAAAAAATTGGGGAGAACTTATTGAGTTCAAAAATGGAATCGGTGACACTTTATTGTTACTGCGCCCTAATATTACCTAAATAGCTTAAACAATTTTTTTTAAGTTTTAACTATCACATTAAAATACTAAATGATTACTCAATAAAGTTTGATAAGTAAAAATAGTTGGTAATTTAAATTTTAACTTAATTATGTAAAAAATATTAATAGTATAAAATTTTGAATTTCTTAACTATATTATATTAGTTAAATTACTTTTTTTTAAATATCAAATTTTTCCTTAAAAAAACACAGCTCCCTCTCCTTAATACATTCATGTGTTGCTCTGAAAATTATATTATTCAAAGTGATGCTGTAAAAAGTTTGAGAACCATTGCATTAGTGTAAACATTCGGATAACCCTGAGAGAGTATTAAATCAGGAAGCTTAAAATAAAATAATATCTAAGACTTCATATCAGAAGGTAGAACTTATCCGAAAATGTTTTAATTTGCAACATATTCATTCGTCTAGAACTATTTGTGGGGAGAAAATATGTTAAATAAAGAAAATCAACGCATACCCAACTAGGTTTCAATAACGGACCACCTTGTTTATGGTGATCAAATTTGATACTAGCCCAACATCATAAACCCATTGGTTCAGAATAATAATGTCATATTTTATATAACGTTGTTTACATGCACTGGTGGACGCGCATACAAAATCGTCAGTCCCGTCCTGTTTGTTCTTTTTACTGGGACAAGTAGATTCTTGGATCGAACTTCGGCTGGATTAATTGAAATATGTGTATTACCAAATAATTTCTTCCTTATCCATGTAGATTCGGGTACAATTAATTTAAAATACTATCTTCTTTATCACTAGCAGTGTTTCTGAAACTGTGTGCCGTAAGCCCTTCAATGGTGTGCTGTCAAATTTTAACTAAAATATAAAAATCATATCTCTGGAAATTAAGACATCAAAATTAATGTAAAAAATTGGGGAGAACTTATTGAGTTCAAAAATGGAATCGGTGACACTTTATTGTTACTGCGCCCTAATATTACCTAAATAGCTTAAACAATTTTTTTTAAGTTTTAACTATCACATTAAAATACTAAATGATTACTCAATAAAGTTTGATAAGTAAAAATAGTTGGTAATTTAAATTTTAACTTAATTATGTAAAAAATATTAATAGTATAAAATTTTGAATTTCTTAACTATATTATATTAGTTAAATTACTTTTTTTTAAATATCAAATTTTTCCTTAAAAAAACACAGCTCCCTCTCCTTAATACATTCATGTGTTGCTCTGAAAATTATATTATTCAAAGTGATGCTGTAAAAAGTTTGAGAACCATTGCATTAGTGTAAACATTCGGATAACCCTGAGAGAGTATTAAATCAGGAAGCTTAAAATAAAATAATATCTAAGACTTCATATCAGAAGGTAGAACTTATCCGAAAATGTTTTAATTTGCAACATATTCATTCGTCTAGAACTATTTAATGCTGTCTTTGAGACTAAGGAGCAAAGGAGGAGGATTATACCTAAAATTGAGGGAAAGGAAACAAGAGTTAGGGGTTTGAGTTCTTATTATAAAATGTATTTCTTGGCTAATTCTCTCTTTAGCACCACTTCTTACTAGGGTCTACCCGTTCGGGGTATAAGCTGTTTAGCAAAATTAAATTAAATATTGCTCTTGAACATACTATTAGTTAAGTTTTCACCTGCTTTGATGGCTTAATGGTGACCTCGCAATAGATTAGACCACTGATGACAGGAAGATGAAGGTTTGAATCCCGGTCTGCTGTAATGAGGGTGGTTGTTCCTAAAGGTTTTCCTATAATCCCTCTACACAAAAGCTAGTAAAATTCCTCTAAACTCAACCTTACTCATCCCTAACTCATTAGTACAACCTATGCTTATAAGTTATACAAAAGTAATCAGAAGTAATGATGCAAAAAGAGTTAATTTTCAAAATAGATAAATTTAAAAAGTTAGATAAATCTCGAAAATTATTGACTATTTATCATAGGCTATCTTTGTATTAACTTTTGTTTAGCATCGCGTCTTACTACCCGTTTGGTTTATACAATAATGGTTTTAGGGATCATTAAGGTGATATTTAGAGGAAGTATACCTACATTTACGTGGGAAGATATTTTGGAAAAACCACTCTCCGTACACACGACTGATATTCAAGCCTTATATTTTTATTTATTTGTCCTCAAAATAATTTTGGCATTTAAAACCGTAAAAATACCTACCCTAATTCCTGGCCTATTATACCCTACCTTAAAGGAACGCTATATGTCTTATTGTGCGTTCAATGTTCATCAAATGATGGAAACGATATTAAGTAAGCATATTTTAAGCAATTCAATCAACATTTGCATGTAGATATGTTTATATATATAGTACTCTAAAATTGTCGGGACTCGAGCAAAATATTGACCTCCTGAGACAGAAATTAATACTCATGTTAGTTAAGTGAATGCTGAGAGGGTGATAAATGAAACCATTATATATATTTCTTAAGAAGACAATATATATTTTATCTAAACTCATTTGAAAACTTTAAAACATTTAATCAATATCGAAATTAAAAATAAAATTATTATTTAATACAAATTTTGGAACATTTAAAAGATTTCAAATGAAGTAGAAATGTTAAATCCAAACTTATACCACATTCTGATTCGATGTAATATAATTAGGAACTATAAAATATGAATCAAACTTTTCAATAATTACATTTTTATATAATATAAAAGCAATTTTATTATTAAAATATATAAACTAATTTAATCTTAATTTTTCAGATTAATAATGTGCCCATATTTTTATTTTATTCAAATGTATCTACTCATATTATCTTATTTTATAAAAAAAAGTTAATTATTTATTATTAAGAGTTTCTATTTGAAAAATGAACAAATAAAATTAATTTAATTTATGTATATAGAAAACTGATAATCCTAAGTTGAAGTATTAAGGCTAGATAATAATCGCCGTGGCTTTTTTTGTTTTTAGCGCCACGGAATACTACCCGTTTGGAGTATACGCTACCGTAGCTGTTATTATGAACGACTATGACAGATCGATCATTCCGCCAGTTACCACCAGTTTATATTTTATTTATTTAATGTTTTTAACGCGCATTTTCTGAACTTTCTGATTATATCAGCACACGCAAACTATCTACAAGTGAGAAGGAAAGGGCCTACCAGTTTTGCATGGAGGGATGTTTTCACATACCTTCCAAGGTTATTCCACATGCCACAATTGACATGGGACCGACGGTTGAGGAAGTTGTGCTACGGATTTTTACTACTCAAGAAAAATCCGTCGAACCGGCTGGGTTATAACCCACGAACATCGGGTCCTGGGGCAAGCATTTTACCCCAAGGCCTTCAAGGTTGACATTTCCACAATAGGACTCAATACAACAACAATTTTGTGAAAAGTGATTCTGCACACAATGTGAATAAGTATGACTCATTTTTAGAGTATTGGCGTACAAATCCAAAGGTCCTAGGTTACATTCTTCTACTCTCGTATTTTTTTTACTTTATTAAATATATTATTTAGTTTGATATTAAATTTTTATTCAATTTTAGACTTTTTCATCATAACTTTTTGAGCTGGCTTTACAAAAAGTTTTCGAAACATGATATTCGATTCAAAATCTATCCAAGAAATATAATATCTGTGTTTCGCATTGACTTAAAAATTATTCCAAGCTTTACCTGGGATCAAATGAAGGAAGATACCCTAAAAATCTGCATATTTAACCTTTCTAATCATATCACCAAAATAATGTGTGTTAATAATTAAAATTCATCCCACCTCCTATTCGCATCCTTGTGAAATGCGCTTGTGTAAGGTGCTAGCTCACACCTGTTGCAAAACTTGCTTAGTCCAAAAGGACCTCTCTCTATCACACATAGCAAGGAAGGGCTGGCCTCACAAAGAACTCACTTTAAATCCGCAAACTTTTGAATTGTAACTTGTAACTGAACGTATTTAGATACGACATACGAGTATGTCCAATATAGGGAAATTTAGATCTGGAATCATATTATATTTCAGACATATGCTAGTCCTTAGACTCATCATAATCTCAAGGTCACAAATGTTCCAGATGTAGTAGATTCCAACTTATTAACTTTTTTTAAATTTAAATTGCGTCTCTCCCTGATTCCCCCCTAATATAAGAATAATGGATAAATCACACATTAAAAAGTGAACTATACATATTAATGACACTTTCATTACATTTAAACATTTATTTCAGAATGACCACATTTTACGAAAGGGGTATAGAGGTCAAATCTTCAAAATATAATATATGTAATAGTGTAGGTAATACAGAAACGTCTATTTTTATTGGCACAATATATTTTCTTCTTAGAATATAATAAGTTGACTTTCTAAATAATTAAGGTAAATGTTATATCCTCACCGAGAAAATAATTAAGAGATTTATCTACAATTATTATACTGTCATTTTATCAGCAAAAGTACTTGTATTTATCCACTGTTTCTTTAAATTTCTTTGGATGGTTGCTTAGTGACGATTGTACATTTCAATCTCTTCGTCTTTCAACACTAACACAAATGTGTAATATTTGGGTGCGATATACGTACTAGGCTATTCAGTTTTGAGAGAAATGCATCATTATAATCTGTTGTGCGGTTCTTGGACGATAAAAATTCAGTCCAAATATGTAGAGGTACCATCGCATCCGCAAATTAGGAAAATAAGCTTAAGAAATCTCAGAATATTTTTTGCCTACAAGGTTATTGCAAGTTTTCTACCTAAGATTTACATTAAAATTAAATTTATATTTTTTTAAAAATCAATTTACTACGGGATGGAATCTACACAACATCTGATAATGATGGGACGGAATTGACACAAGAGCTAGGGGACGTAAAATCTTAGGGACGGATTTAACGTCAATGCAAATGTTAATGATTACAATAATTCTTCTATACGTTAGGGTAAAAAAATCATACACATTTCGTCCTATTTGACGTCTGTCACAAGTATTGGAAAAATTAAATATCTGTGAGAGAAAATAATTATTAGTCAAGTGCATGTGTGTATTTAAAAGTAAATATATTACAATTCAAAAATAGTTTTCATTAACTTTACCTAATTAAATTAGAACTAAACATACTATTTTTGAATGAGAGAAGTGTTTGATAAGATTGAGCCTTATTAAATCCTATGGGGATGGTACGTATTATATAAAGGTTTAGATAACAATGAAGTCCTTCTCACTTTGTCTTAATATATAACTAGACATCGTGGTAGTTTAAGCGAGTAGGTTTATTAATGAACGAGATGTGAAATATATTTTCTAGTTATTAGTCTGCGCTCTTAAAAAACATTAAAACTTTAGGAAAAATAAATAAAGAATATTATAACATCACTTAATGGTTCAGTGCTTCTTTTAATCACACACATCTATACACATATGCCACTATATATTTTAATACTGGTTTTAGTTAGGTTCTACATCATGTTTGAAGGCCATCGACCAATATCAATATGTGGTTTATTATTTATTAGAAATATGTTGCATTTCATTATTAATTTATTGTTTGAATACAATTGATATTAATGAACAAGCTTACAAAAACAGTTTATATTTTACAAGTGTTAATTAAACTTCGGCTCTACATTTGACGTTGTGTACCGTGTTAAGAAGAGAAGAAAGAGCTCTCACAACCACCCCTGAGTCTCGTGTTTCATCCCTTATCATTAACTCAATTTACGAACTGTTGTTCAGCATAGCTCTTATTAAAATTTGTTCCGATGACAGTTATGGTATCCAATTTTTGATAATCATGATTCAGCTCCCTCTAGAGAAAAATATCGCCGGGTCAACAGGCATACTTGGTCAAATTTTGACAGGCAATAAACACAGTCATAGCGTTTCACGTCAGAAGAGCTCTCGACGATAACATGACGGCAGAGCAATAATGAAGGAATAGATAGCCTGTATGGACGTCATCATGTCCAACTACTGTAGCGTGTTAAACGTGTAGGTTAACAGGTACACTCAAAACACCATAAATATGTTTAACACGAGGAATACAAGAACTAATATATCCTAATAGTTAGTATCAGATATTAAATCACGGTGAATTCACGTGGCCGGAAAAACCCGAACTTCAACGACTATGGCTGGAGAATCAACAAAACATCTCACTCGCAGATCCCTTTTCGATGAAATGGCAGAGCTGCGTATCTGTGCTATCCGTGCAGTATTATAGCGCTAGTTGCTTTCGGCGCAATTCTGCAACTTCCCCCCTCCCTGAAGACATTAGTTCTATTTGTATATAACTTATGTATAGTTTTTTTATAATTTATAAAATTTAATGCTAATTTTACGTCATAATCTAACTGAACAACGGTTATTCTATACTAATGAAACCAATTGAATTTAGTATTAGATTATTTTTTTGTCTCCCTTGATCCCCTAGGAACTATATTAACATTAAATTCAAGGTGAGGTGTTACAGGATGTTTTATCTTGAAATTCAAATGTTCATTTCTAGATTGTAGTAGGTGTCTGTTCTCACACTCTTAACTAACGTAAATGAAGTACATGAAAGATTTCAACAGTTGAGCTGAGTAGCAAATACTTGTGCTAGAAAATACACGTAAAAAGTAATTGTAAAATAAAGTGTAGTAATTTTATAATAATGAAATAAATTTAGGATTAGTATATGTTGTAAATAAATATACTATAAATTTGTGTAAACTAGATACATGAAGCATTTAATCTAGTAAGCACATTGGTAATAATTTGGGAAATAGATCGTTCGGCTGATTTTCGGTTTCATACTTGTTTTAGACCCCTCTTCTGATAAAGCTGAGCTACTATCCCAACCAAGCCCTCCCCTTCATACCAGATTTTCTTTCGAACAAGTTTCAGCAGTAGGTTAGTGGCGAGCGTTATCCGGGCTACATAATGTATGAAGGAGGTTGGTGTATGTAATACATGGTCCAGATAATCACCACAAGACGTGCCAAGATTCACCAAACTGCCGACCACACTCATTCATCAATACTCTTCCCTTTATCCCCTTTCCTTCCTTTCCCACCCCAAGCCCTAAAACTTCACCCTTAAGAACCGGGGGATAAATCGGTGGAGTTTATCGATACTTTATCTAAGGCTGTCGCAGCCAGTGTATGTGGGACAGCGATGCAAACAACCCTCCCCGCTTCCTAAGCCCACACTTCTACCCTTGCAGACCAGTTATTAATCTTACAGAGGGAGGTTTCCGTATCGTTGGATCTCTCTTTTTAAGGGAGTCTCATATGGGAACATCCTTTAAGAGACTGACAGACACTTATATTTAGAGTTTTTTTTGTAACAGGTTTTTCGAGAAAATTATTTCGAAATTTGTGATTTAGAAATGATTATTAACTATTTCATTTGAAAATATTAAACAAAATTATACTTATATATTAAGCATACTTACCGCCATTCAGCTATAGTAATTTACAATCTGTCTTTTTGTGGCTATTATTCTTATATATATCTCTATATAAAAGTTCAGCAATGTGGAACTAGTAGCAATGTCACTATATTCTAAATCTCAACTAATATTTCTAAAATACCATTTACCTCAAAACCCTAATAATATTTTTTATAAGTTTAATTCAAGATTTTATATATATTTATTTCAAAAAAGCTTTTTACGTATTCAAAGAATGTTTATCGCTAAGTAGCCTTATATCTTTTATTTAACCAGTACTTATTCAAAAAAGAAGCAACAAAATAGTTTGTATTAGATCGTTTTCTATTTGTACATTGTGGCTTACTACACATTTGGACCACCCGAATATCTGCATTTATAGAATAATGTTGAGAAAACGTATAGCTTTTATGAATTTCATCTACAGTTTTGTGAAAGACTAGTAGAAAACTGGTTATAAAAACATCTTCAGTAAACTCCAAGAATAATAACACTTGACACTTTTTTAGATAAAAAAAATTGTTGGTGGGTAGTTTACTATAGACTTATTTTATAAAAACTTGAGATATTTTAGAAATAACTCTAAATATTTTGTTACAAATGGCTATCTTTGGAGTGTTTGTCATGAGAAATTTCACTGTATATCAGTTATTGTGGTAAAGATTGGTTTAGAATTAGTTTACTGATTATTGATTTTTCAAGATTCAAACTATTTTAAACATGACCTCAAACAATTTTATTCAAAATGGTTTAATTCAAGATTTTATATATATTTATTTCAAAAAAGCTTTTTACGTATTCAAAGAATGTTTATCGCTAAGTAGCCTTATATATTTTATTTAACCAGTACTTATTCAAAAAAGAAGCAACAAAATATTTTGTATTAGATCTTTTTCTATTTGTACATTGTGGCTTACTACACATTCGGACCACCCGAATATCTACATTTATAGGATAATGTTGAGAAAAAGTATAGCTTTTATGAATTTCATCTACAGTTTCGAGAAAGAATAGTAGAAAACTGGTTATAAAAACATCTTCAGTAAATTCCAAGAATAATAATAATAGACACTTTTTTTAGATAAAAAAAATTGTTGGTGGGTAGTTTACTAATGACTTATTTTATAAAAACTTGAGATATTTTAGAAATAACTCTAAATATTTGGTTACAAATGGCTATCTTTGGAGTGTTTGTCATGATAAATTTCACTGTATATCAGTTATTGTGGTAAAGATTGGTTTATAATAAGTTTACTTATTATTGATTTTTCAAGATTCAAACTATTTTAAACATGACCCCAAGCAATTGTATTCAAAATGGGTAGCCTATCTAATAAATATTTGTAAATAGGAATAATTATGTAATTAGGTTTTTGATATAAATAGTTTATTGATGACTGATTTTTGAAATAAATATATTTAATGTCCTATATCAAGAAAAAAGTATTTTACTCGTAAATATTTTCAACATCGAGATTATTATGAATATTTATATTTTATGTGCACCTCTGAATTATAAAAAGTTGAATTTCACCCCCCATGCCCGTATTTCTACCTGCCTGTCCATGTATAAGGATAAAAAGAAGTTTGATTGATTTGTTCCAAGCTACCCCCCATGCCCGTATTTCTACCTGTCTGTCCATGTATAAGGATAAAAAAAAGTTTGATTGATTTGTTTCAAGCTCGATACCTAGATTTTATGGGGTTGTGTAATTAGATTCTTTTTATTAACCCCTAGATCTAAAATTATAGTAGTTTAGTGAGAAATTATATTTTTGAACTCCAAATTTTTCTAAAATGACTTTAACAAGTTTTATTGATCGATATTTAGGGAGTGATTGACCTCTAAAATAGCACCGTGTACTGATCTAAGGCAAGTATAGTGTAAGTATGTGCTCACTGATAATTTGAGAATTCAAATATTTTTTATTTTAAATATCCAACAATTTTTATTAAATTATATTTCTGACATTTGTTTTACATGACAAATAAGACTGAGTAGATAATTTTTTAATAGGGAGAACGAAGAATTCTTTATTGTTATTTTATTGTTAATAATTGGTTTTAAAAAGTTCTAGTTTTAAAAAATTGCTACAGGGGTTTCGTTAATTTTTGGGTCTCTCATGTTTGGTTGTATAGTAAATAATTTACATATTGGTTTTTGAAAACAAATAATTTATTTGTAATAAAGAGTGATTATTTGTAAACTTAGAATTTGTCGTTAAAAAAATCTAACGATATTGTTCATATTAGTAATTGGTGGATTATTTTACATGATAAATTATAAGGTATATTTATTTTTCTAAAATAAATTCAGAGTAGTTTAGACTAACGAAAAACTATTACTTATAGAACATTTTTAGTATACAAAGATTGGCATTTAAGATTGAGCTCAATAGGAGTATCTGGAATTAGTTTATGATAAATAAGAAAACGTTTTAATATTTACAAACTAAAAATAATTTTAGAGTAATTGACAACTTAGCTGAGCCAGTTGTGCATCTGTCTACTGAGTAAAAAGTATATCAGGATCAATTACCAGCATTGCGGAAAAATTTCTCATTGGTGAAATAAAGGGATACACTTTAACATTGATAAAGTTACGACTGAGGACCGGATGTTGTACCTATCTTAGCTTTAATTTATATTAAAAGGTACTGTACATTATATGAAGCTACGACAGGACTAGCAAGCCGGTAGTGGAAAATATATATCACGAATAAAAGGCTAATAATAGGCTGGAAACAGTGATCGATATATATAAAAAAAAAGAAAGTGTAATTTAAAAATAACTTAAATTTGAAAGTTTGAAAATCGCTATGATTCACGTTTTTGACAGAATAATATTTTCAACTTGTCCCCATTTTCCCTCCACACAACGCTTCTATACAAACGCTTTTTCATTTTTCGATAAAATTATTATGATTGAGACCGACACCTTAGCTCAGACGCTATTGTGTCTATTAGCAAGCTAATAGTCTCAGGTTCTATACCTGGTATTGTCAAAAAAATTACTATTGAATAATTGGGGGTTCCCCTTACCCATTTCATGATTAATTAATGGCGAGGTATGTCTTGATCTAGATTTAAGTTAAGTCTTGTGCTATTATAATCAGTTGATTCAGAATGTCCACGCTAAATACCTTTAATAAATGAAATAAATGGTACGGACCTTCGCACGGACTTTCTCACTCAATTGTTTAGAAATGGAAATATTTTCTCAAGGATCGTAAAACATGGGAAACGAAATAATATATATTAGCAAAAACGAGAAAAAAATACATTTTCTTATGTTAAACATTTTTTTGACGTCCAGATTTAAATTTTATGATTTTATTTTGAATTAATTAAAGTCCTCGCATTTATATTTGGACTAAAAAAAAGATCGATAGTGGGTCTACCAGGGTCATACATTGTATTAAAATTTCAACTTCCGGTTAAAATTCTCGTCATTTTAATAGGGGCTGCACATCTCATGGTAATAGCATTTTTAATAAATTACCTATTTATAAATTTAGACTAATTAAAAAAGGTATATTAACTATTGAGGCAAAAATTATAGAGTTAGTTTTTTGAAGCAGCAACATTTCCCCTAAGAGGTTAAAAAAAAAGAACACAAACTTTTTATAAACTTACTTATCTACTTATTATATGAAATTAAGATAATTATTGCATTAACACTTAAAATGTATTACTGTAAGGAAAAAGCTCACAACATTATGATAATTTATTCGCCAATATCTCAGATACTATTGGTTCTATAAAGATTTATTTTACGAATAAAAGCTTTTTATTTTTAATAGAACTACAATTTTGCAATGATAAGCTATTTAGTATTTTAAATAGATGCGGAAATAAGTAAATTTCCGTTTTTGTAAAGTAGGTCCCTTAATTCATTTTCATAGGAAAACGAAAATATACATTTTGTTTAAAATCTTAATCAACGCCTAGATACTAGTTTAATCAAAATCGTTAGAGCTTATTTTGAAAAATTTGATTTTTTTTTCATTTCGCCATTTATTATACTCCTCTTAAATTTGGGGTTAAGCAGACATACAAACAGACGGCATTGCGAAAACAGTTTTTTATGTTTGGTGTGGTCATGAAACGTTGACACCCCATCAACATTTCTGGCTAAAAATCTTTTACGGTCGCAATAATTTAACTTTAGTTTACGAAAAGTTATAATATATATATATATTTGCGTTTAGCTTGAAATTTATTGGTTTTATAA
>CABFOV010007186.1:11602-29926 GCA_902141375.1 Timema poppense | reverse complement strand
TTTTTTATATCTTAGAGTACATTAACTATAAAAGTCGTTGTTACAGAAATGGTTTTTTTTAAATAATCGAATGAGCAAATAAAATGTAGGACTGTGTTAAAGTTGAGTATGATAACCCATAACTTCAACTCCGACACCAACCCAGATAGACTTAAATTATAAACTGATGAAATTATCTGTAGATAATAGGATATGACACTTTAAAACAAATCTATAAGGCTTAAAAGCATACAATTACAAAACATTGTTTCTTTATTGCCATGCCCTGTCTTAGATTTAAGTTTCTTTAATATTTGCTTAGAGTAAGTGATAGTTTTCTGTGTGCAAATAACATGGCATCGATAAAGAAGATACTGGTGTCAATTATCATAATAATAGTAACTAAATACAGAATTGCCAACAAGATGATACTAGGGTTATTTATATATAAATATATATATATTTATATATATATATATATGTCTATAGAACAAGCAACTTATACACAGATATATTCTGTAATGTTTGTAAAAATAAGTCCTAAAATCCATGTTTAGATTTTAAAGTAATAAGACAATAATTATAAAGATTATATTTTTTATATTAATATAGAGATAGTGCTGCTATCTAGTAAACACGGAATGATTTAAGGATAAGTGCTGCTCTCTAGTAAACATGGAATGAGATAAGGTGAGTTTCTTCTGCTGCCATCTATCAAACAAGAGGTACCGCAATTAAATGGATACAATTCAAGATTTGTGGGTATAATGCAAATATTTCTCGTGGATACAATTAAGACTTTTTATTAGTGGTGACTGTTTAAGAAAATTTCTGAATGGAGACCATTCAGAATGGATACAATTCAGGATTTCGTGGACATTATGAAAATGGATAAAAATCAGGCTTTTTATTTGTAATGCGTGTTTAAGAAAATGTCTGATTGGAGACCATTCAGAATGGATACAACTCAGATTTGTTTGGATATAATGCAAATAATTACAGTGGATACAAATCAGGATTTTTGATAAAGCCATTTATTTGAAAATTATCTGAATGGAGACCATTCAGAATGGATAAAATTCAGGATTCTGTGGGTATCATGATAATAGATACAAATCAAAAATGTTATTTGTGGCGCTTGTTTAAGAAATGTCTGAATGGATACAATTCAGTCATCTCAAAATAAATATTTTAATAAATGTCAACGTTTCATGATCCCCTGAAACTGAAAGTGTTTTTGCGTTGCCGTCTGTCTGTAGCTCGGACTAGAGCCTAAACTATTTTACCGTTCGGGCTATAGCTCGTTACCTTGGGTTTTCGAATGGTCCTCCCAAGGTTTTTTTTGAATAATATATCTAACCCTAAAATTAAGGGTGGTTAGAGAAAAAATGTTTTTTTCAAAATCAGCTTTAAAAATTTTGATTAAATTTTGTATATAGGCATTGTTTAACATTAAAAACAAAATACCAATTCTCGTTTTCCCATGAAAATGACTTTAAGGACATTTTACATTAGCAGAAGTTTACAATTTTGATAATATATTCACATATATTTGAGATACAAAATAACTTATTGTAAAGTCGTATCACTGTTAAAATTAAAAATATTTTAATCTGGAATATATTTTATAAAACCAATAGTTTCTGAGCTATAAGCAAACATTTTTTATAAAGTACTTAATACGTTTACTCTTTGGTGGAGTGTTTCTGAAACAGTATATATTATTTAATTTCACACATTTTACGAGTTTTTAGTAAATGTCTCTATTCTAAGATTAAAGAGAGAGAAAGTGTGTGCCGCACACGGTACCATTTATTTATTTACAAAATTTAATGTTATAGCCCAATGTTAAAAATATTATTTAAATAAGGAAATGTCATCCCAATAAATTAGATTTGTTTAAAACCAAAATTAGTAATTAGTACTCGAGTAATATTTTGTAGGAAATANGTACTTGAGTAATATTTTGTAGGAAATAAATAAAAATGGATATAGGTTGTGGTTTTTTTTTTTAAGCTCTTACTACGACTGCAATCCATAGAGCCAAGAAATAAGTATGCCTTTAATGCAAAAGTCTGTACAGGCCCTGGGGCGTTTGCCATTGTCACCCTCCATTAAATCCGGGCCTGAGTCTACCATACTTCACCCAGAAAATACACATTCGAGTGTCAAGAAATTCCACCGCTTTTGCACGAATAGTAGTATTTAAGTAGCTTTGCCTTCTTTAGTAATATTTTACTTGGAGCCGAGTGCGTCAATAACTTTATATTTTTCTCCAATTTTCGTGCTCAAAACAGTTCCTGACTTCGATCGATCAGCTTTGTATACAACATTATATTTTAATGTCATATTTTTTCCCCTCTCCCCTTCATATTTACCTAAATGGGTCGATAATAAACGAGAAGAATATATTTGTAAGTCTCTTTGAATCTTGTCTGCGCAAGAGTTTCTATTCTTTTTAATACATTCCTTTAATTATCTATTATTTACTTTACCCCTGATTGAAGGCGCACTAGACACGAATATGCAAACGTTTAGAATGAACCGCAATACATATTTTCAATGTAAAATATTATTATAACATACAAAATATCGCATAATATTCTGTCATAATAAGTCGTGTAAAAGACGGCCAAAGTGGAGTTTGCTTATAAGTCTAAATAGTGGCCTGCAGCCAGAACATGCGCTGTGGTAATTGCAGGTTCCAGATCGGTCGCCGTGTATGTAGAGTTTTATCCGCTCTGTGGGAATAGAACATTGTCCAGAGTGCACCTATAGAGGTTGTCAGCACGTCGTAGGCCTACCCCCAAACAGATGATGTGATGATGATGATATGAAGGTGTGGAGCCAGTATAAATCTTAAATATAACTTAAGCCTAATTAACCAGACCATGGTGTGTAGGCCTACCCCCAAACAGATGATGTGATGATGGTGATATGAAGGTTTGGAGCCAGTATAAATCTTAAATATAACTTAAGCCTAACTAACCAGACCATGGTGACCAAAGGTAAGTTCCCCTTTCAGGAATTATACCTTTACTACCACCGGGAATCGAACCCGGGACCTCTAGATCAGTAACCAGGGGCGTTGACCAATAGACCCAGTGTTATGGTAATTATAATAGTGATTAAAGGATAAAATAATTATTTAAAAAGATTAAGTACCCCAATAGTATTTTTTCAGGCAGATTTTTCAAACAAGCCAAAACCACATTTGCCACCTTTCTATCAGTCAGCGAAGCGTCTACTAATTTACGGGTCCCAAGTTAGAGTTCTAGTAAATGCACTGTGGAATCAACTTTGTTCCCTTCGGTCAAGAGATAAATTAACAGTTTGGGGTTTGGTTGCTGAGCCTAAATTTTTTCTTCAGTAAGCCATCAATAGCTTGGGTAAGCTTTAAATGTGTAAATATACGACTCTGAATACGGGGACTCTCTTATTGCAACATATCTTACTACCCGTTGGGGTGACCCAATTTTAATTAAAATGATGGGGTAGGGACGGAAACGACAAAATATACCCAAATTTGCGTGACAGAATAGCGAAAAAGCATCTAGTAAACGGTAAACCAGACCATTTTAGTACGCGTGCCCATCGACGCGAGTACGATAACTTTAAGGCTCATTAAATTAATTTTCCTCGTAATTTTGTGAAAACCTAGTGTTGAAATGTTTGTGATTACAAATCACAAAATGAATACGAGATATAAATAAATAAAAGGTAGAATGGTAGGCTCTAAAACTATTTACAGCAAGGCAAGATGACAGAGGTGCACGGTACATGTTGTACGAACTAACACCAAATCAATCCTGTGTGTGTACATCGTATCAGATCCCCGGGCATTGAACTAATAGCCCTGAGCAAACAAGAGGCTCGTGATAGCTTAACCCTAGCAGTCACATGGCTCGACTGATGACCGGATATTGAGGAGCAAGAGTCGGCGGGCCGACGGATGCCATTTTGTGATGTACTGTACTGGTCTTAAAGGAATCAAACATTTCTTTTTGGCAAAAATAAATAAAATAGCGCTTTAGTAGATGCGTTTAGTTCTATTTTTTACAAATAGTAATATCAATAGCTCTTGAATAATTTTCATGGTCACCCAGATATTTGATGAACATTTTAAGGTCATTCGACTATAAGAAAAAGTTGCACAATTTATTTTAACAAGTGTATAGTTATTATCTATAAATAGTGATTGGATAATTTAATATAATTACATTCCACGAGCTATTAGGAATAAAATATGCATTTTGCGTATCACTGTTAAGGTATAGTAGTTAATTTATGGGGCTAAAATTTAATACAACTAAACATTCATTAGAGGAATATACAATGAGATATTAATAATATTCTCATTATTTTTAATTTTTTATCTAGGATTTGAAAGAAAATTACATAATTTATTTCATATTGCAATTCCGAAGTACCTAAGGGTACATCTTCAGGTTTTGCAGTTAAATATTTAAAAATAAGAAAGAATAATAACATTATTATTATTGTTATTATTACGCAGCTGATTTAGTTTTTTATTCAAATGCAGGAATTTTACCATAGGCTAGTATAGAAATAGGTTTATAAGTTAACGCTGAGAAGAATAAGTATTAGTATGATCACACAGCGAATACATATTGGGGTCGATATAGTGATTTATAGATTGGTGCGAAGATATCGTTTGGCAGGGTTAGTGAGTTAAAAAATTTAGAAACAATTTTATCTGGCAATATTAGATTGGAAATTATGAAAATGCTCGTAATAGTCTAGAAATGCATATGCTATTACTCGGTCAGTAAGTTGTAGGTATTTCGCCTGCTTTCCAGGAAAGTAAAACTCAAAAGAGTGTACCAAACAATAGTTTTACTGGCTGTTCTCTATGGGTGGTCTCTTAGCTTACATGACGAAAACAAATGTAGGGTGTTTGGGGGATGAGGTTTCTGGGGAGTGGAGGAGGTTACGTTATGATGAGTTACATATCCTGTACTCATCACAAGACATTGTTAGGAAACCAAGTCTCGTAAATTAGTGGACAGGACATGCAGCGAGAATGGGAGATTCTAGAAAGTGGTTTAAGGTACTGACTGGCAAACGCAATGGTAAGAGCATTGGGAAGACCTAAACGAAGATGGGAGTATAACATTAGAATATACCTGAGGAGATAGGTGACTTACTTTTGTAAATGCGGCAATAGACTTTCGAGTTCCTAATATCATAGGGTATTATTATAAATATTACTAATATTTCAATGTGTACACCTTGTATGAATGATTAGTTATACTTGGTGTGAGCCTTATACATTCATTACTTTAACTTCACAATGACGCAAGAAGCATAAAACAACAAATTTGAACTGTAAAGATTTGAAATCATTAAATCACTGTTTATTTATAGCTCATAATTTTAAACACTTGTCAAAATTGTGCAATACAATATTTACTGACGAATTACCTTAAATGAGGAACGGTCATCACTGTTTGATATATAAACTGCAAAAAATTATGCTCTTAACTCGCGTTCTCTTCTATCCTAATCTAAGGTCACCAACTATATGAATGGATATAGCCTCATTCTGTGGTGTGTCTCACAGAAACGGCAGCTCTGAAGCTTTTTTTTAAACCCCCAGTTATTATCTTAGATTTCTTTATTGTGACTCTAATAAAAATGACTTTATTGGTATATGGAAGGCTAAATCTACGTTTTAAGAAGTTCCCTATGATACCAGAACTGAGACATTTCACGCGAAACGTAATTGAAAATGACACAATTTAATCTGTTCATGATTTTTTTAAATTATACAAAATTAAAATAAGGTTTATAATCAAAGAAAGAAATTTTGGCATAAATCAGGTTTTTAAATAAAAAACAAATTTTAATTACCGCGCGTTTCAGTGCTCCAGTAGATTGCCCCTTAAGGACACTGCAAGGCTGGGGGGCGGGGGCGAGGGGGGGATGGGATTATTTGTATTGTTCGTAAATTGTCTGTTCAGCAGCTCCTATCATCCTCTAAAGAAGGCGTCCACTGAGATGGTAAGGAATGCGAGAAAAGGACAGTAATTTGTCAATTTTTCTAGCAGCATTATTTTGCCCAAAATAAATTAAATATTTCTCCATTAGAAACAGGGAGTTTGGTTGTCTTCACATAGTAATCTCAACAGTTCTTGAATGTGTGTCAGTGGTGTCCTAAAATTTGATGATAACTTTTTCTCTTCGTTTAAAAAGTTTCTCATATAATGCTGCCATGCTCATGACAGATATTCAAGAAGTGTTGATATCATCATGTGAAGAAAATTAAACTCCATGTTTATACTGGAGCAATATTATTTTTATTTTGTTGGAAAAAAAAAGTTTGCTTTAAGAACTGCAAAAACTCGCGTCCCTTTCTATCCCAACCTAAGGAGAACAAATTAGATTTATAAGAGAATACATTTCAAGTAGATATTTAAATTATATTACAAACTGGGTTAAAGTATATAATTTACTACTATGGAATTATTTTTCTTTTATTAGGTTTATATATATATATTTATTTAAAAGCAAGATTTGATTATCTAACACAACGACTCGTGCTTTAAGAGGAATTTCAAGCTAACACTATATACCCTCCAGAACTTTAAATGTAATCAATGGCAAGATATGTTATCTTTAATTCGCGTATTTTACGTACGTTTTCAGAAACAAAGTTATTTCAGCACACAATCCCGAGCAAGGTAAACTCATATGAACCTTCTCCCTCGGGGATCGAACCAGGAACCCACCTACAATGAACAACTAGGCCACGTGGGAGGTTGTAGACTACAGTTGCACGCGACACGGGAATGTTAATACCGTTACTGCCCCTGGCACTAACTAACCTGATTACCGCCAGCCGCTCTGTCACTCCCAAATGTTCACCCCGTCCCACCCAAGTAATTACCCACGTTGTTGTTTTTTTACTTCTCGTCCCTGTCACTAACACACAAATATACACACACGTGTGGGGGGGAAAAAAGATTGTATATTGGTGCCTCCCTCCCTTGGTTGACTAAATTAACAGAAGCTGGAAATAAACACAGGCGTCCAGTCCGAAACATAATTATCATTGTGATGTCGGTTTAATAGTTACTATGTTGTTTGTTTCAGTCGCGCGTTCGTTTGTTGCCTCATTTTTTTATTCAGACCACCGAAAGGGAGTATGCGTTCAACTTCCAGCTAAAAAACACATATTTCCAGTTTTCCACCTTTAATGTACAACTCTAGACCATCCTGATTTATGGGGGAAACTAAATAGTGGGCCCAACTTTGATGCAACCGGCTAGACCTGAGGTTTGTTTGACTCCATACTGGTTTACCAACACTCACCCCTGGCAAATTTTGGTGCGGTTTCTCTCATCTATACAATAACTTCTTTTTGCCATCGCATGTTGGTACCCATTCAGGTTATATGCATACATTAATTACACTAGTGGGACATGGGTGAGGAAGGTGGAATTTTAGAGGAAATGTATCTACATTTACGTTTAGGTAAGATGGGAATCCACTTAGGAACAAATCACTCTCAGTAAACCTTGTCAGAATTCCAACCCCGACCTCCCCATTACCATAAAATCAGACTAGACGAACTTGACATTTAGCCAGCAAGGTCACAGATGCAAGTATATTGACAAATTAAAAGTAGCTACAATAATATACTAGAATGACGAAGTTATCAATTTAATAGTTGCATTAGCATTCATTTGGCCTCTGTAGTAAAAAAAAATAAGATATTAATAGTGAAGTGGTTGGGGTTCAAACTTCGGCCTATAAAGTTAGTGCAGAGTGTGCTAGCTAGACCTTCATATAGGCATTGTAGAAGCTCACAGTTCCATTATTGCAAGGCAACAAAATATTTTGCTAGTAAACTTTTGTATGTTTTATTAAAAATTAATTCAATAAGACGGACATTACTTGAGAAATTCTCGCGTCAACGCCCACACTAGTTCGAGGAAAAACTTCTTGGAAAATAGTACGTCTAGTTTAATATCGTTGTAAATACATCAAAGAATATATATAACTTCACCACAATAATCAATAATGTTCTAATTTAGTTATATGGTAGGTTTAAATATTTTCTGAAATAAACGAAGACCATTACCTTAAACCTTTCCAACTGCACTTCCACAATTGCAAATGAGTGCCCTTCAACCGCAGGGACGTGAGTGCTACTCAACTTAGCATACTGTACAAGGTTTAGCAACAAAAAAAACTCAACACATACATACATACACGATCTCTAAAAATAAACTCAAAATTAGGAAGAATAAATATTTTACATAATCTAAGTCTAAGCAAAACGGAAAAATATTAATGTTTTAATACATGTGAAATCTTCGAAGATATCACTCAATGCCGTCAGGTGCAAGAGATCGTGTACTTTTTCCACATTGTGGTTTTCATATAATCCCCCTAGCTTATTTATATAGATTGGATGATTTCGCTTACTATCTGTACTGGTTTTTTTTAACACCCGACTAACAAAGGCACAAAATGTCGAACGCTAAAAATACCCTAAAACGCAATTATATACCATTCACTTTACAGTACTGTTGTGAGGAAAGCCTATGCTTTCTTTGACAGGCATTTGCTTACGGGTAGTTTCTGTTTCTGGTTTATTACCCTCCTATCGAGATGAAGTTGGTCAAATATTCTTGAAAATTAACCTCGTAAGTGTGATGGTTTAAGATGACTATATAGAAGCACTATAGCATGTTACCTTAAACCTTTCCAACTGCACTTCCACAATTGCAGATGAGTGCCCTTCAACCGCAGGGACGCGAGTGCTACTCAACTTAGCATACTGTACAAGGTTTAGCAACAAAAAAAACCTCAACACATACATACATAATCTCTAAAAATAAATTCAAAATTAGGAAGAATAAATATTTTACATAATCTAAGTGTAAGCAAAACGGAAAAATATTAATGTTTTAATACATTTGAAAACTTCGAAGATATCACTCAATGCCGTCAGGTGCAAGAGATAGTGTACTTTTTCCACATTGTGGTTTTCATATAATCCCCCTAGCTTATTTATATAGAGTGGAGGATTTCGCTTATTATCGGTACTGGTTTAACGCCCGACTAACAAAGGAACAAAATGTCGAACGCTAAAAATACCCTAAAACGCAATTTATATACCATTCACTTTACAGTACTGTTTTGAGGAAAACCTATGCTTTCTTTGACAGGCATTTGCTTACGGGTAGTTTCTGTTTTTGGTTTATTACCCTCCTATCGAGATGAATTAAGTCAAATATCCTTGAAAATTAACCTCGTAAGTGTGATGGTTTAAGATGACTATATAGAAGCACTATAGGATGTAACTAAATGCATTGAATGTTTAAAAAATAGCTTTGATGAGGATGATAATGATTATAATATACGTATGTGCACTTACCTGACACAAGTCGACACCAGTACCCAATTTAAAAACTAACAAGGAGCGAACACAAGACTACAATCCAATTTTTATGTGAAGCCTGTGATTTAAAGACTGGAAACTCATGTAGCGTAAATACAAATATTACTATCTAATGTATTTATATTATTAGTCCATGAGATTGGGACCTATTAATGTGAAGAGAAATGATACAATAATCCATAGGTAAAGGCTATTGAAACCTTTTTATAACTCTTTTATTAGTAAATCAAATAACTCATTTCGGTAGCCGCGTGGTTAAGGCGCTATCTCGCAAAATACTAGACTGCCGAGGACGAAGAACTCGAGGTTCTAATTTCGTTCAGGTGTATTGATTGTGTTATTTTCCAAAAGGGTTTTAAGCTTTCCCTTGACGCAAATGGGGGTACACTTCCTCTAAATATAGTCTTCTTAAGCCCTTAAGCCGTTAGCGTAGTTAGGATATAAGCGTATACCACAAACAGGCAGTAAGACGCGGTACTAAAAAAAATATAATAAAACATATTTCTAGGATACCAAATTTTAGTGGCTTTCAATCAATGTTGGTGGTCGAAAGTGGCCCTTCTATAAAAAAAATCAGGGCTTAAAAGCCAAACTAAAGCAACAGGAATCATAAAACGTATACCCAAGGACAAGGATACACTCGTACATATATATATATATAACGTTATCTTAGACTCTGGAGGCCGTACTCTGAAATCCTTCAATACTTCTGATATATATATAATGTTATCTTAGACTCCGGAGGCCGTACTCTGAAATCCCTCAATACTTCTGATCAATTCGTATATCAATCCAACTTTACTGGATATCATCGCTGAGGGAACTGCATTGTTACTAGTGGAAAACAGCGTTGTTATTCTATCGTTTCCGTGTGATCAATCTCCTATCAAATATAAGATAAGTTTTGCAACGCTGGATAGTAGAGGTTGCCAATAGCTCCTTACTCCAATACAACACTTTCTGACGTAACTGAGAGCGAGAAGACTTGGCCACCGTTAAGCTAGAGAACGAAAATAGAGATTTTCTCCCTAAGATATGCAGTTCCGTAAAGAATAATATTAGTTATATAAGAACTGGCTTAATTCTCCTCCTCCTGTACCCTGTTACTGCCACCAAAACGGTATCCTCCAAGCCTTCTCCTATCCGCTAGCTAGAAAGAGAGAAGTACGATGTGGAATATTGATCCCCGAGCCACTGCATGACAATTGCGAGCCACGCAGCTTCGTGGGTACGAGAAGGGAGGAAAGGAGTGGAGATGAAACGCAGTGGATGGAGACACTTAAAAACAGAGGGGAACACAAAATGGCAAGGGAAAAACTTAAAATGTGACGCAAGTTTCAAATAAACCAACGCAAGGTGGGGATGTAGAGAGCGCTAAACAAGGCCAATATTTTTTGCTGTTTTTATAGCAAAACTTTGTTTGGCCTAAATAGATGAGGATATGTCATGAGTATTGCGGTATTAGACGAGAAACTTTTTAAATGAAGAGAAAAGTCGTCATTAAATTCCAGGATACCCTTGACAGATATTCAAAAACTGTTGAGGTCATGACGTCAAGAAAATTAAACTCTCTGTTTCTGCTGAAGAAATATAAAATTTATTTTTAACAACAATAAAATGTGTTGCTAGTCGTACAGATTATTTATTAAACATTATTAATAAACTATAATATGTTTTATAAACCATCTTTGTTGGGCTCTCGTAGATATGGTTAATAGTTAGCAATACCTCAAGAAGTTAAACCGCTTATGATTTATGTTATTATTATTTATTATTATTACCGCATCTTACTACCCGTTCGGTTTATACGCATTTACGCTAATGTGTAATGGTAGGGCGATTGTGAGATGAAATGGGGGACCTACAGTTTAACGTGGGATCCGAACCATGGTGGCGGACTGGCATTCCTCACATTCACAAGTTGTGATTAATACACGTCTTGTCAGATGTAAAGGAAGGGTTTGGCAATCAGATAAATCTGTGCCGGGACCTAGGTTTGAACCCCAGACCCTCAGCACAGAAGTCGGACACCGTACCCCTAGACCACCAGGTCTCTAATCGGCTCCATTCGTGTTATACGAGGGAGCTGAATTGTATCCATTCAGACATTTCTCAAACAAACGCCACAAATAAAAAGTCTAATTTGTATCTATTCTCATAATATTCACAAAACCCTTAATTGTATCCATTTAATTGCGCTGCTACTTGTCTGATAGATGGCAGCAGTATAGACTCTCTTTAAATTGCACTATTCCTATGATAATATATTTAAAAAACGATAAATACTTATTCGTGTTTCTTTTAAAAGAATGATACAAGGGTACTTTACAAATCATTGATTATTAAAAATAACTATGATCTAGTTTAAAATTGGTACATGGGGAACTATTTCCTAAAATAAATTAATATTTTGAATAGTTAGACAAATGTAACATTTATGGATCCCGAAATTTCATGAAAAATATGTTGACACCTGAAAGGTTAAGTTTTGTTCAGTTGGGTTCATTTATTATATTAAAAATTATAATTATTGCCTATTAGATATTTTGGTGCCATGTTGTGACATTCTTTGAATATTCGTGTTATAGATAATAACGTTATTCTGTGATTGATGAGAGTTTTGTTGATTTGTTTGACTATTATAGAAATAAACATAAGTCCTTAACTTATATGCTTACTGGTACATAATCACTTTTAACCAGAGTCTCAAGAATTCCCTTCAAGTCGTAAGATAAATTTATTATTTAACAGTTAAAAGCAAATATTTTTATTTTTAAACACTGACCTCCTACTCGTTTCACTTCAGCTGGATAAATGGTTAGGCATTTCTACTCATAGTAGGCCTACTGTGGATAAATTCACATTGTCTGGACATAGCTGTTGCGGAGACTATAAATATAAACACTTTTTGGGGTTTTTCAATCAAACTTAACAAAACTAGTACATAAAACGTAGGTCTGCGTTCAAGTTGAGTATGGATAGCCTATAAATAATATTTCTTAATCCATCTTTAACCCAGGTAGCCCTACATTATAAACTGATGAAATGATCGGTAGATAATAGGATATGACACTTTAACACAAATCTATGGAAATTAAAAGAATACAATTACAAAAACATTGTTTCTTTATTGCCATGCCCTGTGTGAGATCTATAACCTATACTTCATTCACGGTAGGAGTTTACCTCTGAAAGGTCTTTTTTCTTACCAATATCCTACTATATAACAGAGTTCTGGTAGGGAAAAAAGTCCTTTCACAGGTAAACTCCTACCGTGAACGAACTTTACTTTAATCTTTGATTAGAGTGGGTGATGATTTTGCGTGTGCAAAAGTTTAATAAAATGGCATTGTTAAAGTAGCTAATGCTGTCAATTTGTCATAAGCTCATAATATAGTATTTAAATACAGGGTCACCAACAAGATGATACTAGGGCACAGATATTCTTTCCTTCTCTGTGCACTAGGGCTATGTATATGAATATATATATATATATATCATTGTGTACAAAACAAGCACCTTATATCAGGTATATTATGTAATGTTTATAAAAATAAGTCTAATAATTTAAAATCCATGTTTATATTCTAAATTAATAAGACAATAAGTAATTTTTTATTAAAATAGAGATAGTGCTGCTCCCTACTAAGCACGGAATGAGTTGAGGAAAGTCCCTGCTGCTTCCATCTATCAGACAAGTGGCATCACAATTAAATGGATACAAATAAGAATGGATACTATTCAGGATTTTGTGTATATAATTCAAATAATTACAGTGAATACAAATAAGGATTTTTGTTAAAGTAGTTTATTTGGAAACCATAAGAATGGAGACCATTTAGAATGAATACAATTCAGGATTTTGTGGCTATTATGAAAATGGATACAAATCAGCTTTTTGTTTGTGGTGCTTGTTTAAGAAATGTTTGAATGGATATCATTCAGCCGTATCGTGTGTACTACCCCGAGTCAAATTACATCCTGCAGTACGCCCAGCTATTCCAGTGGAAATTCATTTTTTTAGCACCGGCTCTTTCTGCCCATTCGAGTTATACGCTATATTTACTAACTACGCTAATGGGCTAAGATGAGGAATATTTAATTTAGAGGAAATGTACCTAAGTTTGCGTGGAAGACCAGTGAATTTTTTTTTAGGGAAATCACCCTCGATACCCCCAATCGGGATCGAACCTTGATCTCCCTGTCATAGGCAGTGTAGTCTATTGAGAGAGTTATACCTTAAGATGCGTACAGACATGCAACAGAACATCGTAACATAACACCATGCTTAACAATTTCTTGTTGCGCACTTAAGATTGTGGTGGAGTAAAGACATGCAACAAAAGACCGACAGTAGACGGGACGCACTGATGTTAAGGTGTTGCGAGACGGTGTTACGCTGTGCCGTCCAAACTAGACGCGGCGGTGTTACGCGACGGTGTTGCGTTACGATGTTCTGTTGCATGTGTGTACACACCTTAAGATCACGTGACCACCGAAGCAAGTAAAATTCTACTACCCATATATGATTTTTAGTGGAACATAAAACATTATCATCAAATCTTAGCGTCTGGAAGACACACGCCCCAAGTATGTACTTAGAGTGTGTGTTTTGGAGATATTTAAGTTAGGTATTGAACATGTTATTCTACTGGATAAACTTCAAGATAAATGGTTTTTGTTATCCACATTATAACTTTATTAATCCAAGCCAATAACCAGAAGTAGCGCGCAATAAAGTTGTTCATAACGAAAACTCTTGGATTTAGGTTCACGAGAGGCTTCTCGGTGACTTAATTAATGTTAAGAATATCACAGGAAAGAGGGTAAGAACAAGTCAAGATTTAAAAACAAAATTATGTGAACTCAATTCAATGTTTAAACTTGGACGATTTTTTAAAATAGGTTTATTCTATTTTTTCGATAATATAGTTCATATGAATATTTAATTCTAAATATATAACGACTAAACAAAATAAATGGTACGGTGCACCGCAATGACTTTCTCCCGCTTTTTACTTTCTCTTAACACTTCAGAGAGAAAATATTGTGATCGTAAAAAAATCAAATTCGAGATTTTTATAAAATAATGTCGACGTTTCATGACCCCCTGAAACAAAGAAAGTTGTTTTCGCGGTGCTGTCTGTATGTCTGTACCTTGGGCTAGGGCCGAAACTATTTTACGGATTGGACTATAACTTGGTATGTGGGGAGTTATTTAGGTCCCTTCAAAGGTTTTTTGGAATTAGATGTCTAACCCTAAAACTAAGGGTAGTTTACTGAAGAGCAAAATAAGAGAAAAAAAAATCAATTTTCTCAAAATTTGCTATGACGATTTTGATTAAATTTTATATCTAGACACTTAATTATTGTAAACAAGATGGCAATGTTAAATTTCTCATTAACATGACTTTGAGGGTACTATACATGAGGGAAATTTCCAATTTTATCATTTCTTCGCAACTATTTGAGATTCGAAATATTTCAACATTGTAAAGTTGTAGTTACTATTAAAGATAAAAATCTTTTATTTGAAATATATTTTTTATAAAACCAATAGTTTAGTTATAATCGAATATACAGGATGTATCAGTGAAAGCGTGCAAAAATTAAACAGGACATAGGGGATGCTCTACCAAACATTTTGAGATAGGGAACGTGTGATCTGTGAAGCCAGCTAAGTGGGATATGGGCCTAAACATGTCTAGCACTGTTACTGATGTCTGGTTTATTTACACCTAATCATTACATGTAATTTATTTACATTTAGTTGTAACATTACGTACAGGTAGTACTGTACAGTAGACCATATCATTGACAAACCGGAGGAAACCTACCATTTCGTACCTCACAACAGTTGCTCAAAATGACGGCCACCAACCCCAATGCAAGCATGACATCGGCCTACGAGATTCTGCCGCAACCGTTCAAATCCCCCATGCGTGTTGGAATCACATCACAGGCGACGACAATCCTGGCAACCAGTTCCAAGTCTGTGTCCACTGGGGTCTCATACACAAGTGATTTGAGATATTCCCATACAAAATAGCCTTCAGGCTCCCCCACATTTTTAGGCCCATGTCCCCTTAGCTGGATTCGCAGACCACACGTCCCTTATCTCAAAATGCTCGGTAGAGCATCCTCTATGACCTGTTTAATTTTTGCATGCTTTCACTGAAACATCTTGTATATACTTTTTAATTCAGGCCCTTGAAAGTGAATTGGAGTCTTTTGCGCTTTGGTGGGCAAATATGTTTCTTTTTTCTCAATTTTTCTGTAACAATGTTTCTATTTTCTAATTACTAGTTCAAGGGGTGTGCCTTGTGACGCGACTCGATACAGCCCGTGAAATTTACTGTAAGTCCAGTCCACACTAGGGATGATCTAGTCCTCGACGAGTGTACTGTCGAGGAAAGGCCCACCTACCAGAAGGATAGTACAAAAGCAGGCATTGTCACGTGACTCAAGGAGCAACTCCCAGGAGCGTTTCGAAGCCGTTAGTGGTAGGGAGAGAGCGACGCCGAGCGCCATCTTGTTAAGTGGCGTAACGTCGCAGCTGGCTGTGATGCACAACACTTTTATCCCATCAAGCACCGGACACGGTTTTTGCCCCTTCTCTCTTTAGTGAGTAACCAGTGTCCCCGTGAAAAAAAGGCGCTAACTTCATCTCGTGGGAAACTACCAGGAAGATTCGAATCGTGGGACAGTTCTTATTTTATACGAATACTAATTAATCACTATTTCAACTCGAAAACGTAAGTATGGTTTCATTAGTAGTGTGTTCACTAAAAAAAGTTAAGTCACAAAATTTTTATGAACTGACTATACAAGAAATAAACGAGTTACAAGTTCCGCCGAGAAAAAAATATCAGTGCCCTCCATTATTGTATTGACATTTTAATTACAAGGCTAGTGCAGTTTTAACTACGGGGGAAGGGAAATTGAGGGTTTTTAAGAAGAAAACAACAAGAGTTCACGTGCAAAATCTTATTGTGACAAAACCATCCCTAGCTCTTTCAACAGAGATTAAAGCCGAGGCCTCCTGCGGCAGGGCCAAGCTGACACCACAAGAAACAAATTTAATAGGACACTTACTTTTCGCGAAACGTGTTTTTACTAAACATGTAATAAATCAAATTTGAAATCATAAAAATTGTTTCAAGTACGAAGTAATCCTTCTTACATATGTTTAAGTTCACAAACTAAAACAATAAAGGCATTTATTTATATTCGAAATAACAAGTTTTCGAAAAAAACTAAATTTTAAAACAAAATGTGTTCTTACTATGCAAGTGTTTACGTGAATAACGTTTGCAGTAATAATCAATTTTGATTATTAAAGTACTTTTTTAATAGCTTTGATAGCTTGCATTAACGGAAATATCTTTACAAACATTAACATCGATGTTTCATACATTATTGATTAATTTGTATGAAGAAAAAGGTTGGAAGGCTAAGTTCGATTATGATTTTCATCATCTACATACTCGAGGCTTTAATAAATGTACTTATTAAAAGATCGTAGGTTTTATTATTTACTAATACTAATGCATAGAAATAAATATAAATTAATTAACTAGATAAACATAAAGGTTAGGTGAAAATTTAATACCAAACAGATTATGGAAATAAAATTATAATTTATATATTACTCTTCATAAGAAAAATCGAATGTCATTTGTTATATTAATATATATTTGTGATATTTGAAAGTCCGGGTACTTTTATTTTACGTTGTGAATTGGTTATGTCTACAATTTGAATGGAAGAATGCAATTATGGTATTATTATCGTGTAACTTTATTTAATAACTGTCTTAATGAAAATTCCTGAAATGGTGTTTAGTTGTGACAAAGAGAAATAAATTTAGACTGAATATTTTTTAAACAGTTTTTAAAAGTATAAAAACTTGTGTATTTTTTTTTTATTGAAGCTTGTAATATGTTCAAATGCTATGACACAATTTTTAGGATGAAATTTATTTTTATCAACGATTTTTAAACTAGAAACTAATTGTTTATTAGACTAAATTTCGAAGATTTATTTATAATAATTAAGAGTCTCTACTTATGTATATTACTTAATAGAACGTTACCAGTCATTAGTCTCTTGTCACCAGCAGAAACAAGTTGAGGAATGAAGTCGTCCGGGCAAGAGTTGGGGTACAGGGTGGGGCATTTTACTAATTTGACCCTATCCCTGGGTAGAGCTGTTGAGAATGATGACATAATCAATGTTAAAATCGGCAAGTTCATATTAACGTGTACGTGTTAAATAATCCAGCAGGTATTATATCTGAAAGGAGTATGTTAAACCAGTTAAGATAGAATAGAACACGGAGAAAAAATGGATCTCAACAAACACACATATGCTAACAAGAACATGGTTTGTAAGAGGACGAACATGGTTTGTGATGGATGAGGAACGGGAGGGGCAACTAATAAAAAGTTTATATTTTCGGGGTAGGAGAGGCCATGTTAGACATATAGGTCCCACTGCTCCCCAGCGCAAGTTATTCTACCATAGTTTCATCGCAATATGATGGGAGCACAAAGCCCCAGCAGCCAATACGTGGGAATGTTGGCGTTATGGTAAACACAAGCTTCGAAAACGTTTGATCTCGGCTCGTTACGGATCACTTCACAACATGAATTCATATATATATATATAAGTTTACACACACACAAAACACACAAATACTAAGAAAAATGTGGTTGGTAAAAATAAAGTGACGGGTGTTCTTTGCCGTTTCGATTTCAAACATTTTGTATTGGGTTTCTTTTAAGGCCTGTGAAGCAGAAAAGTTTTAGAATGTTTACGAGGAACATACATATAAACAAATAATTAAAAATATTATGTCCGGCGTGGGTAAATCTAGTATAATTTTGATTTCTCTCTCTCTCTCTCTCTCT